>JANHFX010006467.1:0-137529 GCA_027560015.1 Chloroceryle amazona
GAGCGACAGGACCCTGCCAGGCTCCCGCAGCACCCTCCGCACCCGCGGACCGACTTACGGCTTCAGCAGCGCACGGGCTGGAGCGACCTGCGCAGCTCTCCATCGGTGGAGGAGATGCGGGCGCGGAACGCAGCTCCCGCACCAGTAGTGCCCTGCTTGTATGCTTCAAAGACAGAGGCAACCCCCTCGGAAAGGAAGAATTTGATCCATCGCTAGCTTGACAGTCACATAAAAAAGGGAAAAAAATGCCTCCCCCCCAAAAAAGCCCTCCTTTTGGTCCCGGTGCAAATGGCCTTTCCAGACTCCTGATGGAAAGATGTGGAAGTTCAGTCCCTGCTTGTTTGGAGTTTATTGGATAAAAGAGAGTTCAAAGTCCAGATCATATGGCAGTCTGCGCTAACAACACAGGTAGCCTTGGAATAATCTACTGGCGGGACTCATGCTTTAGTAATTATTTCAATATTTTGAATTAATTTAATTAGTGTAGGAAGATTACCTATATGGGATATGGTCTAAATAAGACAGTGTTGTAATACAATTACTATATGAATTTCCTAAGGCAAATGAACTCAGTCAGCTACAGGTGGTCTTCTGAATACTTAGTTGGTGTTATTGACGTGTAATACTTGATTTGGAAGCTCACTCAGAGTTGTGGATTTCAGCATCCAGAGTTTGCACGCCACCTATTTCATGGGACAGAGGTAGCCTACAAAGGCAATCTTACCAGAAGCAACACCTAGGTCTACGTGGCGTGGATGCCAGTGAACAAAAAGAACAGATGAAACCCCTTTTCACCCAAAGATTCAGGAGAAGTGTGTTAAGAGGTGGCTGCAGTTCTGTCTCTCAGTGTCCCATGATTTCATCAACAGTTAAATTTAAAATTGCTTCAGTCTAATCCAACAAGTATTCCAGCAGCTTCTGGGAGCAGTTGTTAGAAAGTCTAGAAGAAATAGATAAAAAGAAGAGCTGCTTCTATCAAGCTTCTCACGTGATAGTCCATTGCTATCATCTTCTCTCTTAATATATCTTTTCGTTTCCTTCATTTGGAAGCATTTTCCTTCATGGAGGTATCTTTAACTAAATAACCTACCTGTGTAAAAGCAAAACGTGAACTTTCTAGCATTCAAGGAAAATTTCCACAGCGATGACATAAGCTAATGCTAAAAGATGATACACGCTAATGAACTCATCCAAAGATAGAAACCTGAAGGATCCTTTTGTCTTTATTAGCTATTTTTGCTTCAGTTGAGCATTGCACAATGAGTAGCTGTTTATGAAAACTGTGTTAAGCCATTACCCAGGTACTTAAGGGACGGAATGAGGCAGGACTTTCCCCCTCTTAGTTACAAGAAGCAGATGATTATGCCTGGGAGCTGTGTTGACTCTCCTACAGCTGCGAGTTTGCTTCTAGAAGAAAAAATGGAAAAAAGTTGCTCACCTGCCAAATGGTTTCCTAGAGGGTTTTTTTGGGTCATCTGTGCATCAGACTTACCTTTAAAAGACAGAAATGAAGTGCTGCAGAAAAAGAGGTAAAGGTCACATTCTCACCTCCTGACGTTCTCAGCAGCAGAAGCAAACAGAAATGGAGCTATACTTGAAATTTTGTCAACACTTCTTTTACTTCCAGTAACTTCTAGGGACAAAAGGCTAGGGTATGATATCAGTTCTCTGAGCACAGAAACCTAAATGGCACCAAATGCATTTTCCACTTCTGGAATTGATACCGGGTCCTCTAAAAAGCTGTTTTAATTACATTCAGCAGACTCTATGTATCAGCTGGGTTTCAGGTCTGCTTTCTAAAACTCAACCTGCCTTAAGCTCCTGAAACAAAGATTAAAACAAACCTGCAGGAAAAACAGCTAGCATACTTTCTTAATTAGTGCATATAAATATAATTGGGTCTTTCAGGTTACTGGGTCTTAAACTCCCTCATGGGGTGAGGGACTGTGCCAGAGGCTGATGTCCAGCTTGGAGGGTGGCAAAAGAGAGTGCCCCCAACTATGCAATCACCAGCAAGACTTGTCTTTAAATGCATCGTTTCTTATGATGGGTTGAGGGCCAGATGGCACTGGCTTTCAGTGGCATGGAGGGAGTTTGACATCTACAAGAGGTCCTGTAGAGGCTGGTGTATGCTAGGTAATAGATTCCCCAGCACCAGCAGCATTCTTTCTGTAGTATTTCTCCCCTTCTGGGACCTGAAGCACCAGGCAGAGCTGGATGGGTCAGTCATCAACACCTAGAGCATAAGATCAGACACAGAAAGAGGCTTCAGGGAAGTGTGAGATGGAGCTGGGGCTTGTCACGTGAATTTGGGGAAGTCTTACACAAATTGCATGATCCTTGACATGACAGTCAAAGACTGTACTAATGCTCTAGACCCTTGAGTTTGGATGTGTCCAGCAGAGAACTTGACAAGAATGTTTTATCCTTCTGTCATCACTGTTTCAGCACAGCTCTGGTTGAGGGTGGCTTTTTCTCTAAGGGTATCTTCCTGCTGTGGTCCCTGCCACAAGAGTTGCCAGCAGTGGCTGCTAAATCAATCTACTGCTAGCTTCTTCAAAAGATGTTTAAACAAACACTCAGTGTGGCAATTCTGTTTCTCCTATCTTTCTAGGTATGAAGTTAGCTGCATTTGTGAGCCCTTCCTTGATTGTAGTCTCCTTGACATTCAAGGAATCTTGAACCCTGATGGGGCTCCTGTTTAGGTTTCACCTGTCACTGTCACGCTCATTTTGAATTAGAAAAGACAAAGTAGAAGGACATAGAGTCCTAGAAGTCATTATAGGGTATCTCCAGATTTAACATGCTTTATGTACCCCCTTCCTCCCAGATGCCAATACCCAGTGTTAGGAGGTCTGCTGTTTCGACTTCCTCATTGTGTTTCAAAACAAGTAGACCAAAGCAACCTCTACTTCTGTTCCACCAAGTAAGAATACATTGAAATTCAGCTGTGTAAAAGTTCTTTGCCTCTTTCAGGAAAAGATTTTGTTTGACTTGCTTTGATGGTGGGATGAAGACAAACTGATAATTTCTATATATCCCTCAGTTTTTTTTTCAGGCCCTCTTTTACTTTTCTGTGGTTGAGCCCACATTAAGCTGTTGTTCAATAAGGAAATGTTGTAAGACTGTAGGCACTGAGATGGCAATAACCCAGGTGACCCCATATTATAGTTTCTACATATTGTTTTGCGTCTGCCTTGAAGGGAGTTCAATTTAAAGCCTAAGTAGAACAGTTTAGGGACATGCCAGGAATGACAGCCACTGAAAAACCAATGCAGATATACTGGCTGTGTTGAGATGCTTTCAGGAAGGTTCAGAAAGCAGAGAGAAGCCCAAAAGCTTGTCTACTCTGGGTTCTGGACACAGAGAAAAGAGCGCTAAGGGGTCAGGACTGTGACTAAGACAACCACATGGAGATCCTAGAGTGCTCACACATGACTGGTGTGCTGACTATGGGCTTGGTGAATGGGAAGATGTCACCCAGGAGGAGTCACCTTCCAGCCAAAAGAACAGCAGCTAATGCTGCTTGGTGCCTGCTGGAGAAATGAAGAACAGCTGAAGCACTGAGAGCATCAACTTCAGTGCACCTGGTCAGGAGGAGTGAGCACTGCCTGTGCCAACAGCAGTGCCTTGGGAGCTGCCTCCAGAAGGAGAATGGGAGACCTGACCTGAATGCAGCGACCTGATGATAAGATTTTCTTCATAGACATTGGGTGGGTGGTTGACAGGAGAGCTTTCCAAAAGGTTGGGAGACGATACTTGTTTCTTTGTAGGTAGTAGCACAGCTAAAATAAAACACACTAAAAAATGCAACAATAGAAGAGCAAAGTGTGACTCCCCATGTTTGCAGCCTGTCTGTCTGTTGAAAGATGATTTTGCTTTAGGAATTCTCCTGCAACTTGTAACCACCTTGAAGAGAAGGTTCATGATAAACTCTTCCTATCTAAAATACACCCAAAGTTGTTTTTCTCAGCCTGTGTAAGCAAGAATTAATTTATTTCTGTTTATTTCATGTTTTAAACAAACATTTTTTCTTTAGACGTTTCCAGGCACCACATGCATTTTGAAATTAACATTCAAATTCTGCTTTTGTAAAGTTTTATAGCCTAGATGCAGCTTTATTGCTCTATACCGGACACGATTTACTAACCAAATCCTTTGATCAATCTAAGTCTTGCAACAGAAAAGGAGTTTAAAAAACTCCAACAGCACAGTAATTAAGAAGGTCTCTTCACAGGATCACAGAATCATTTACGTTGGAAAAGCCCTTCTTAGCAATATCCCTATGATTTAATGTTTGAAAACTTAATTCTTCAATTCCCAATTGGGAAAACATTCTTTATAGGAAACAAATATTTAAATCTCTCTCTCCATCTGTTCTCTATCAGCACTTCATAAAATAAGTCATATTAAAAAAAAAAGGAGACTTACTTCTGCGAGTCTGAGAGTTGCCTAAGGCTTTGAAGCAGTGTCAGCTGGATGAAGGAAGTTCCAGAAGGGAGGTGGAAAAAAATGCCCATGCAAATTGTCCGACTTTGTTACACTACCAAGTAGGTACCTCACAGTTCCTTGTCACTCTCCCACTAAGTCAACAAAGATATAGGAAGTCAGTTAATCATTAACATATTACAAAAAAATGAAAGCTTTACCATATGCTATTTTTTTTTAATTGCTTTAAAACACTTACCAAAGTGTGGAGATAACTCCCATGGACAATTCAGTTTTCTGTAAGACACCCTTTCAGAAAATCTGCCTTTGTGATTACATGATTTTCCAGCCTGAGACCACCACGATGCCCCAGCCTGACAGCCTGAAGGACACAGATTTCTCATCTGAGCGAAGGAAGTGATTTGATAACCCTTTCTTTGTTAGGGTTTACCTCCTGTATTTATGCAACCCAAATTAGTGTAGCTCTACAGTGGGAAGAAAGATAGAAGAGGAGGAGGAGGTTTTCTGGGGACTGAACTCAAGCTGAACTGGTCTCTTGTTGGGTCGTGGTTGGCATTACCCATCCTTTAGTACAAATATTACCATGTTTGCTATCTCAGATTGAAACCAAAACAAAATAAACCCCACAACACTTAAAAAAAATAGATACAATGTTTACCTTGCTTTGTGGTTTTCTTGTGAATGTAAACAATGATTCTTACAAATGCGAAGAGAGTTCTGAAGTCCATTCTGGTTTCTCCACTTTGCCACCTAGAATAAACTGCGTTAATCTCCAAAGGATAGATACACTGGCTCCTGCAGTGGAAGGATGCTTCCAGGGCTGGTGTTGAAAGGAAGTTTATTTCACGGAAGTATCCTGAAATAGGAAGCCCTCATTGAAAAATTCTTCTCGCCTCTACCACGCACCAGGGCTGGTGATTGCCACCACTAAAGCAAGCTGCAAAATGGCATAAATCCATACATTTCAGCTTTCTGCATCACTTTTAATTGAATCCCCCTCCTCTCTTGACGTATCTTCCAGCAGATGCTGAGTTGCTGGTTTCATGTGCAAGGAGCTCAGTCTGGCTATGGCGACCCAGTCTTAACTTTTGCAGCTCACCAGGCTGGGATCTCCTGTTTGGCTGGTCACAGTTAGACAGTGTTAATGTGTTGCACAAGCAAATTCAGCTGCTTGGTCTTTGCTGTTGCGTGCCAAAAAGCTCTGACACGTACAGACCCCAATGGGCTTCTTGTTGTGTGTGAGACTAGAGCACAGCATTTTGACATGATGATGGGTCTGCTGATTCAGAAGGACAGCATCCTTGGCAGTAGGCAGCTGGATTCCTTTTCTGGGTTGTAATAACTACGTGAGATAAAATTTGCAGCAATCCTATTGCTCACACTACGCATGAAGCTGCCACATGCAGCCTATTTGATGAACTGTTCAACACGAGTGGCACCCCTAAACTTCTCCCAGAACAACACTTCTCTGCCCCTCAAATTCTGCATCCTTGACCTATTTCCTTTGTCACAAAACCACCCCATTGTGATGCTTTAAGGTTTAAATTTTACAGAAAAATAATTACTTCAATATATTTGTCAACAGCCATTAGTGCAGTGAAGTTTAATTCAACTGGAAATCTCCATTGCTTAGCCTGTGATAACCAGCAGAATAAATACCATTAGCTTAGTGAGAAATACAGTATACACAAAATGGAATGGAAGCAAGATAGGAAGCAAATGACAGTATTAAGTGGTTTTAATTCTCAATATATGATTATGACTTCTATAAAGTGTTTCCTTTTAGTGTATTAGGGACAAATTATTAAGAAGCAGATGGAAATGAATAAGTTTCTGAATGTCTTATTTAAAGTAACACATTTTACGCATCAGATTTTATTGTTCTTTGAATGCCAATGGTTAATACTTTTTCAGGCAGAAAACATTTGCTTTCTTCCTCCTGTGGCCTTGACCCAAAGTGCACTGAAATCAATGGGAATAGTTCTGCTGACTTCAAAGACCTTAAGATCAAGCCCGGTCCCTTCTGTGGTTTACAATTTCATTGTTAAATACCACAGAACAGGAAATATTTGTTTCAAGTTATTTTTCCTTTCATTTTGCCACATTGAAAAAAACAGCCTGAAATTGAGATGCTGTGCAGGATACAGTGTCTAAAGAGTGGTACCAAACAGGCAGCAGCCAGAGCCCCAGGAGGGGCTGCGAGGCTCAGATACACATACTTTCTTGCTTTTTTGTTTCAGGCCAAAGGTCACTCCTTCCAGGATGCACAGCAGCCCACCTGCACGCAGCTTGCCAGTTTGTGAGCAGTCAAGCGGGGAGTAGAGTTTTTTCCACCCTCACCCTCAGTGCTTGTCCTCAGCAGATTATCAGACGAAAACACCTCTCCAAATCCAACACTAAACCTAAATGTGGTTCTAAAAACACAGCTTGAGTCTGAGGAAAATGTTTACATAAGCACCTTTTCTAACTGTCTACCTCTATGGCCAAGCTAAGTTGTCCTTTGAAAACTGGGAAATTCAGAGATGAGAAAAACCACTCTACCCAACTCAACAAAACTCACACCACAAAGTGCTTCAGAGCCCAGCAGCAGTGGATTCTCTGCCCCTTTTTGCACGTGCCTCTTAAAACGTGGAACACAAAATACATCAGCAGCAGTATCTTAAATAACATTGAAGAACAGGACCCTTAAGAGGATGCATTTTCAGAGAGCACGCAATAACCTCATTGCAGTTGGTGCCCCACTGCTGAGGCTAATCCAGTAAACAACCCACTGGCCACCTGCACAGGTAAGCTCTACAGCTGTTGCAATAATAAACACCCAAAAGCCAGGTGGGCTTTTGAAAGGGTTAAAATCCCTTGCAACTACATCAGGCATGCCTTAGGCAGAGGGAAAAACCGTTTCTGGATGATGGGGTTCGAGTGCACCAAGTTTGTAGGCTCTGTGTTGATCTGCAAATGGAGGTGGCTGGTGGTGGTTGGATGGATGGGCCACATCAGGATCCTTCTTGTGTTCATAAACACAACCCTCTTGTCATAGCATGGCAAAAGGCTCAGTTTTTTAACGGCTGGACTGTTGTTTTTAATGCTGTTATCACATTCTTTGTCCTGCCAAGCCTGGCTAAAGATGGGAACAAGCAGCAGTCAGGCTGCCCAGGGCTTGCCTTGAAGGAGAGGCATTGGCTGCCAAGCTCTACAGACTCCCCGGGAAACATTACAAATTATCAGATACTCAACACAATCCCCAACTCTGTTCATCCCATTCATAGCTGCCAGAGGGTGCTGCTTGCTTATATGCTTAATCCCATCAGCCGGGAGGTTCTCTGGCCCCAGAGAACTTGGGAATGGTTTTGTTGTGCTACTGCCATTATGTCACTGCATTTTACTGGTGTCCAAAATGCTCAGCCCCTACCATCCTTTGTGTTCTGTTTATGTTTTTTTTTCTGGCCAGTGTGGGTGATATTGAAACAAGTTTTAGCCTAACACTCCAGTGAACTCTGGCTTTATATAAGGGACATTCTACGTTGCCCCTCCTAGCAAGAGACATGGTGTTCAAGGGCCAGTTTAGCTACTGGAACCTGGGGAGCTCATACTTCACCCACATCTGAACATGCTTCTTTCCAAGTAATCTAGCACAGTGCTAATGTGCCTATCTATGATCAAATAGTTGTTTAGTGCTTCATTGACCCAAACTATGTCAGAGCATCAATGCCACCAGCAGTGTCCTGGGACTCCCTGCTGACCCACTGGCAACTCTTTTTTTGCCCTTAGCTTTTCCTGGATTTCCCTTATAACTGAACTAGAAGATTTGCAGAAACTTCCTGCAAAGGAGTTGACCCTTTTACTATCCATCCTTTAAAGACAAGGGGGAAATAGAAACCCACAAAATACAGCTGCCCAGATTATCTCCATCAGGGGTTGTTCAGATGTTTTCTTCAGAGACCGGACACCGTAGATCCTTTGAATTGGCTTTCTACTAGTTTTTGAAGCAAAACCGAGATGACAATTACAGACTCAATCATTTCAAGGATGATTTCACTGTGATCATGGCTCAACAAGGGGCTGGTTTAAAACCAATAAAATCTGCCTTTGGCTCAGAAAGAAATTGATGTTATTTTCCTGAAGATACAGAGCACAAAAGCTCACATGCATAAAATGAAAGGCTGCTAAAATTAGATGCACTCTTGTGGTTTGGGTCATCTTCTGGTTACTCCCAGATACCCAAAAGTAGGTCATTTGAAGCTTAAGAAAGACATTTCCCTCAGATTGTTGACATTTTCGAGCTAGTCGAAAAGACCACCTGATGGCAGGACGTTGTCAACACGTTACTCGCAGGTTCCTCTCAGCTTGGCAGCGTTTCTGCACTGCCAGAGCACCTGCCACAGGGTTACACCACCAGGCTTTTTCCACTTCATTAGAGCTGCTGTAGCAGCTTGTTCTTGTCAGCTGTTAAAAGTCACAAAGAAAATAAAATTCCTATAAATTTCCATTAAAGGCACCAAAAGTAAGATATGAATAGAACTCTTTAGCTGGTATATCATGAGGATTTTAAAGCTTTGCAAAGCAACTCCCTGCACAAATCACGGGGCACGGTTAAAGTACTACTTCAGGACATACATGTGAATCCCTGATTATTTATTAGCTGATCATGGCTATGACATCAGCTACAAGGTCTTCAGGATCTTTCCTGACACCCTAGAGGGGTTTCTGTGCCTTCCCCCCCTTCCTGGTTATCATCATAGCTGTATAATGACTGGGATCTTTCAACTGACCAATACCCTGCTAAGATTGATGCAGCAGGAAATAGAAAGAAATGTTCTGGCAAGACAGAACACAAATAAAGTCAGATTCTGCAGGAAGCAGGATAGATTTCTTATCACCACAAGCAGGGTGCCAGTAAGGAGCGGAAGGATGCAGTTCCCTAAAGACTTCCAGACAGGACAAATTCCTTAAATATGTGAAAGGCATCTGCCTTTCAAAGTTGTTTTATCGCAGCAGCTCTGCCTCTAAGGTAAGACAGCTCTACTTTCTATACTAGTGCTAGTCTGTCATTTACCTGTGTGCTGGAGGAAAGAGATGTCAAACTGCCCCTGCTTTCCTTCAAAGCACTAAGTAAGTAGCCTGCTTACAAATTACAAGGCAAAGGAGATAAAAGACCATCGATCCTCCAAGAATGCCTGCTCCAGCACACAGAGGGGACAGTTGCAAGAGGGGGCAACCACCTGGAAGGAGCTAATGAAGAGAGATCAGCTTTATGGTGGCCCAGGGAAGTTTTTTATGGACAGTTAAGCTTGTCAGTACAGGAGCACTGGAAGGAGACTCACCCATATACAATGCACTATCATAGAAAACATGAAGTAAGCCAAAAGCAAACAGTAACTAATTGAACTAGGATAAAGAGAAGAGTTTGTGGCAATTCCTGTAGGTGCATGCGAGGACAGGGACTGTAATGGAAGGAGAAAGATTGTCTCAGACATGCTGCCTGGAGCACAGGAGCCCCATCTGCAAGCTGAGGGCTTGCAAATGCCCACCTATTTTCCTGCCCTGTCAGTCTACAAAAGCCACGTGTTATAATTACTCTGCTCTTTTAAGACCCCAGATATAAAAAAGTTGTCAAACTAAATATTTACTGAAGTAGTCACAGCTTCGTATGTGACCGTGCAACACAAGAACTTAAAATACGAAAGGTGGATTTATGGACACCATAAAATTTTCATTCCAAGTTTCCTGACTGGCAGAGACTCAACATCCAGCCTTCACACTGCACACTTTCCCCACCCTTCGTGACAACAGCACTGTACTCCTGACGCCCTGGAACATTTGCATCTCATTTTTATTTCCATTTGTCTGTCCCATGCTCGCTGGTTCTTCCTCAGACTTTCTCTGCTAAACAAGTCTCCTTTTGTATGTGATGCTGGATAGAGCACGCACAGTGATCTTTAAATCTCAATTTTGACAGCCTCTCTATTCTCTAGTAATTCAGATGAGCCTTTTCTCACGTTTTCCATTTTTTCCATTGGATGTGGGTAGTAGAATTGGACACAATATTTTAGGAAGTTTATTAAGTTTTCAGTAATATTGCATAGCAAGATACTACTTTCCTCATTTTACTCCTCTCTTCCAAGGCCCTGTTTCAGCCTTTTTCTAGAGCAGGGAGTTCACATGAGCTGTTCATTCACTGCGACCCCACACAGGTTTGGAGCATTGTTGTTTTCTGGTCTATATCCCATCACTCTGTCCATGTGATCTCCATCCCTTGCTCCTTGACTAATTGCTTTGCATGTCACTGTATGAAATGGCAATTTGTTTGAACAAACCCAGAGTACCAATCCTGCTCTGTGTGACTTTCCTCTTCATTGTTTGCCACCTATGTGGCGAGCAGTGACCATTACCATTGTGTGTCTTTTGTAATCATCTCTAGTGGGGTGGAACTGCCCATTGCATAAGAACACCGGTCTAAGTAACTCCACCTTTGCAAAACCAGCACAACAACAGAATTTACTCACCTGGTTATTTTTTTTTTCCCCTTTGCAAAAAAAATAGGAGGAAATATTGTTTTCTTTACTTCCGGAACTGTAAGTGTATACAAATACACAGAGGATTTGGAGAAGAGAGTAACTGAACAGAGTTCAGTTGTAAGGTGTTGTTCAGTTGTAAGGACACCTCTATCTCAAAGGCCAGAGACGTATCTTCTGCATTCATTCAAATCTAAAGGACTCAGTATGTGCAGGCATTTGGCAAACAGACCTGCAATTAATGTGTGCACTAAAACACTCAGGCCCTTAGAATTTAATGCCGAGTTAGGGAACTAAGGCATAGATTATGCCCATTTTTTATTTCAGTGCTTAAATTAGCTTTGTATGCCTAGAGAAAGAGGAGGGGAGGAAGGGAATGGTATTTGGGTTGAACCAAGCTCTTCCAGTAACTTTCTCAGCTTGTCTATAGTGGCCAATTCGGCTCTCAATTTAGGCCAGTTAGGCTCCCAGTTTAGGCCACCAGCTATGTAACTAAACGGCAATTCAGATCTGACACCCCAAAGACACCAAAGAGGAAGAGCTGCACTTCAGTACCGATACCAATATCAGTATCTGACCCGGGTACCTCAGACTAGAAAAAAAAACAGGAGAAAGGTGCATCTGTAGCTGGCTCCTCAACAGCCTTTGGCACTTCCCTGCAAGTAGCCAGCACTTCAAGCTTGGATTCGGGCACTGATGTTCTCTCCCACATCTGAAGGGGTGGTGGGGCACTGTGGCAGATTCTCCTCACCCTTCTCCATGGACTATTTGTTTCCTTATTCACTGATTGCCTACCATGAACTATGTAAGTCGACCTAGGAACTGAAACCCAAGATTCTCTGCTCCCTATTGATATCCAGATACTGAAGCAGAATAGTATTCAGGCTGAATACTTCAGGATTGCTTTGCTTCTGGCTTTCTTAACCATGCTTTCCCAGCAGCACGCGATGATCCAGCTTAAGCAGGAACTGGATATTGCTCTGCCCTCAACCACAAGCAAGCTCTTGGGAGGTGGCAGTAATGGAAGCAAAATCCCAGAGAACAAGCCAGGTCCGTCAGTAACTGGGTGACGTACTGTGCAAGATGGAAAACATCCTCATTTCCCAGTCGGGGTGACTTAAGCATCTCACTCAGCACACTGATCTATCTGGGCTGTTGAGAGAATTTAGGATGACTAGAAAGAAGGGATCACTTCTCCCTCAGTGCTGAGTGCTCTGTACTGCCAGAGAGCTGTGCCAGTGGCTCCTGAGCCAAGAAAGGGGCATTACTGAATATATTTAACAGCGTGATGGTCTCCTTCTCACACGGCGAGACCCGAGATTCTGAAATTCCGAGTCGTTCCCCCTAAGTTTAAATTTCAAAGACACCGTAAGGTTTTTCCTTTATGCTACAGTAATTAAAAAAGCCTGCCCTCACATATGGAGACAGTATGGTTTTGCTGTGTCATGTATGGAGAAAGTAAAAAGCAGGAAATTCACAGCCCTGATGCACTTCACCACTGGGTTAAGTTTTGCTTCCTTCAGGGCACTGATCCTTACAGGTTTTCTTAGTTTTCACTTCCTTGAGATCTTTATCACCCCATTACTGATAAAAAGAATTTAACTGCTCCACCCTTTCAGGCCAGTGTTGGCCACTTCTATCATCACAGATTGATTTCCTTTTTTATCTTTGGAGGAACCATACCTGCATGTGAAAGCTGCTGAGGCTGTAACTCTTGGGAGTGGTTATGAACAGTACTCACAAGACTCATGCTTTCATATTGAGATACCGAGATAAAATATCTTCTGTTCCAGTGCTTATTATTTAGTCTGCAATTGCTCATTGTATGTATGTTTCTCAGAGGCTGTCAGAAGACACAAGCCTAATTTACCAGTAACAAAGAATGAAGAGCAGACAAATGGGAAGTGAAACAGATGTTGAAATGAAATGCTTCAAGCAATCTTCACCAGGAGAATTTTGTCAATTCCTCTCAGGCTTTTAGACTTTACAGCTCTACCAAACCAACGTTTGGGTAAAAACTCTTGTAACTAACCACACATCCACTACCTGGCTTGCAGAATGTGCTCTGCATCAGGAGGCTGGCAAATGGTGGCATCACAGGGAACAGCAGCCAGTTAACAGCTCCTGATAGTGAACAGCAGAACACAGCTTTTTTCTCATGAGAGATGCTTGCAATGAATACCGTCTCAGTTTACATAGTTGCAAATAATCATGTGCTTAAGAAAAGCCTTTCCCTCACTATCTTCGCCAAAAGATAGGAACACAAGCTCTAAGATTCTTGAGTATTCTCACCTGCCATTTGTAGCACACAGGCTTCATTTTCAGTAACACTTTGCTGGAGATTTGTTACTGAAAATAAGTATGATTATTGTTCTGTACCTCTCAACACCTTGTACCTCTTTGGCTCTGCCGTCGCAAATCTATTTGCTTTAGTTAAAATCTCTCCTGTATTAAGACAGGCCATTGCACACAGCAAGTACAAATATTTCAATACAAGTGGGTATGTGTGGGTTTTTTTTTTTTATGAACTTTGTTGTTCTCTAGCAGTACTACTGTATTTTAGGTTAACAACTCACACCTCACAAGCACAGAGTACCCTCGCCCTGCTTCATTACTGAAAGAGATGCCAGAAACCAGCCCATGAGCAGTCCAGATAGACTCAAGTGTCCCACGCATGGCAGCAGCCAGCACCAGGCAAGGTTTTCAAAAGCAGTAGCAAGCAAGAAGAGGTAACAACAGTTAACGTTTCAGTTTCTTGTTAACCTGACCTGTTAGCAGCTTGTTGCATCCAGAAAAATCAGAGGAAGCAAGAATTAGATTTGTTATCAGAAAAGACTTAACTACTTCAACTAAAATAAAACTTAGCCTGAGACAAAAAACAGCCTATCTTCAATTTAGATTTTCTCCTGAGAGGTATTCAGTTAAGTTCACCTACTTCAACTGGAACAACTTTATTCACAGAAATATTATCAAACCAGTAGGTAGGGAGAATGAAACTCAGGATTTCAGAGGTGAGCTGTTGAACCACGTGGGTAACCCATCTTAGTTAGAAGATCATTATAATGAGTTAAGCTACAGACTGGAACTGTGGTAAGTGAGCAATTTACCTCTGCTGACAATTAACAATATATAGTCCAGTAGTTTAAAGATGGAATTACCAGTTTCTGCAACATCTACTCTGTGGGCAGGTTCTGCCCAAGTATGCAGAAAAACTGATTTCTACTCTAAAAAATTAAACCCTGCAGCTGAGAAGCCCTTAATTAGAACAAACCTATGAAGTTTGCAGTAGATGACTGGACACCATTAATCCAGGAGGTACTACGATTCTCCTGTGCATCCATTGTAAGGCCTTGCTAGCCACTGGACTGCCAACAGATTACTTCTGCTGTAAAAAAGGAGACAGTTAAGTACACTGAAATAAATCAATAGAGCTTGATTAGGAAAGAACATTGTGAAACAGTGACTCCTGTGAAATCTGAGGGTCTCAGGTACCACAAAATAGAAAATAGTGCCCAATTTGTTTAAAGCCATTTTTTCCAATTCAAACAAGTACACCAAAACTAGACTGTAGCTGCCATCCTGCACCATACCAAGTTCCCAGGAAATCCAAGCATGAAGCAGTGGGTCCATGGGCATGCAGAAGGAGATAAGAAAAGGGCAAACAGCATCATTACCAGTTTAGAAGCATCCTACATATACCCAATTATTTCTTCACCCCTAACTTCCTTTTCCCAGATAGTTTATATGGTGAAGACCTTCAGAGACAATTTCTAGGATGATTTTTCAAGCTATAAAAATTATCTGTGGTCACCTCTACTACGCATTTTCGTGCACTTGACAGCATTTCCCAACACAGCAGAAGTTTCCGCAGTTACCCCGAGAATCCCTGTTAAATTGAAATGAAACTGGTTCTGTGGCAGTCTGTTAGAAGTGGAGAGTTCATAGCAATCTGTTCTTGCAATAAATCTTGAGAACCACTGACTTTATGAGGTACCATTCTAAACATGGGATGAAACCAAAACACTGTAATTGCCCCAGTAGAAAAATCTTAACTCCTCCCCTGGTATATATTCCCTAAGTTGTGAGAGACTGGTTTGCTTTAGCCATCTCATAACACATCTCCCTTTCTGTCCTCTCATACTCACACACTTAAAACACTGAATAGACATGAACATGCTCCTGGTGCTCACACTGGGAACCTGAGAATGATCAATATGTTAAATAAGCTGTGAAAAGACAGCAAGCTGCTTCAGACCACAAGATAATTGGCCTGGCCTTTAAAAGCCATAGGCACTGTTGCTGGGCACCACGAGATGACTGGCACCATGAGATGACTAACACCAAACAGGAGGTTTTGACAGTTGAAATCGCAGACCAAAACTATCTCTACATTGAAATATACAGTTTATTTTCTCCAAGTCAAGCAATACCAAATGTCAGTAGGTAAGTGTTAAGTGTCAGGCAGGAAAACTGTACATTTTCACTCTGGGCTGCAGGATGCAAACAGAGAAACATAGTGGAAATCTTTCACTATACAAAGACCTAGAACTGAGAACAACACAGGGTGAAGAAACAGTCATCCCCAGGATGCCGAAGGCAAAACATTAGCACCAGATTTTTTTTTTTTAAAAGCAAGGGTATAGCTATTTACAGATTTACACATGACATTGGGAGGCAACCATCTGCAGGTTCCTGGGGTGAGACATCTTCAAGTTTTAAGAAAGGAAAGGAGAGAATGGTGTCTACACAACTGTTCTGTGAGAAGGATAATATATATATAGCATTCACAATATTGCTACCTTTGATCAGAAAGATCTCAATCAAAGTCCTGTATACAAACACATTGTAATTATATTATTATTCACATTTCACATACACATTTCAGAGTAACCACAACATGTAAAATTTTAAATGCCACAGATAAAACAATGCACACTTTTCTCCAAGCTAAAAGACAAGCATAATTTATTTTGGAATTGTTTAGTTTTAGGCTTGTTATGGTTATAAAGGATAAGTTTAAGGACAAAGGGATCACCTGTCCTAGGAACATAGCAGCATATAACTGTGAGATTCCAGAAGACTACATTTGTGAACTAGGAGGAAGAAACTAAGGTCAGCTGTAGGTCTTGTGAAACAGTAGCTCCATTTGACCTCAACTGGTAACACATCAACATAATTTCATTAAAGATTTGGTCCGGGTAGACAAAGTAGTGCGCTACAAGGGGGGCAACAGTCCTTTTACCATTTGCACCTGTCTGCAAATGAAGTGGTTCCAAAAGATTTTTGCTCCCCTGTTCCCCAGCTCACAAGCAATTTGCCGATTGGGGCCTCTCTGGTTTTCTCCCCACAAAAGAGAGGATTCAGGTGAGAAGGACAGAAAAGCTTTCCTGAATGCTGCCATTGCAGCAACAGTGTGAAGAATTCTTTTCTCTCTCTCTTCAACACCCAACTACGTGTATTTTTCAACCTGCTTAGCTACAGACTGTCATTCACATCAGCCTTCTTGTTGGGCAACCTGTTTGTCTATGGAGAGATAATTTTTTTCTTTACAATATAAATGGCAAATACACAATCCAAAAACTTGACTTTGCCTGCAAAACTTTATCTTAACACAGAACTTGGCATTTAGACACTACAGAATCTCTGTAGGTATCTGAGCAAGTCAGTGTAACCCATCACTGCGCTAAAATGTGATTAGCTCCTCTTCTTAGAGCTCCTGGAAATGATCAGTTCCAAGTCAACGGCAGGATTCTGAGGACACTGCCAGCAATCAGATCCTGTGAACTGCCATCCTCTCATTTACCACTGTGCCACGCACCAAGCAAACAAACCAACCCCACTCAGGTTCACAGTTACGAAGCAGAGTCGGTCGGAGTAACGCGCGGTATTTACAGGGCAGAAGTGTTTCTATTGCGTTTGGTAGTCCGAGAAAGAAGAAAGAACAAACAGCAGTATGTAGGTCAACTTCAGTATCACTCCTCTATATAAAAACATCACAATGTTGAGCCATTGGAAGAAAAAACAAAGCAGTGTCCTTAGCCTACATTTATTTTCATAAAGTGTAGCGGGTTTGGGGGAAGAAGAATAAAAACATGCATAAAAAGCACATGAAAGAGCAAATGAGCCTTCTAAATAATTTAGATGAGAAATGTTTTGAACAAAATCAGCACAGTACTTCCAGCCCGGGAAAGAAAATCACTTGCATTGCAGTAAGAGGGTGTACAAATATGCCTTGCAAAATAATAATAATAAAAAATCTTCAGCAAGGTAGCCGTTGGGTGATTTGCAAGCTGGTTTAGGAAGTGTTTAATTGAGACTGATTTTAAAGTTATCTTCTGCAAGGGGAAAGTGCCATCCTATATACAATATTACAGAAAAAGTGTCTGATGCCACAGGATCAGAGAGACACTACATTTCAGCAATCTGAATATATTAGCTATAAGATGCACCCTTCCCCTATCTCATGTGTCTTAAAAAAAAAAGAAAAAAGAAATTAAAAAAAAAGAAGCCACTAAATTTAGAGCTTCTCAATGTGTGTGCATTCATAAATTGCTGTTGGGCTTCCCAGCAGTCTGTACAGCATCTGAACATAAAGAAAGTATAAAACCTAATCTAAAAAACATTGTTGTTTGCATGCATGACTGCCACAGACTTTCAATTTAACTGAGCAAAAAGGTTAAGGGTCTATCCTTTTCTGTGGAGTTTTCTGTAAGGTAAGCAATGAGAAACAGCTGTAGAGTCCAGCAATAAAAATGTGTTCTAAAAAATTAAATACATCATCCAAAAAAAAATAAAAATAGAGAGCATTATTGCTGTTGTGAGAGCTTTTTGTCTCCTGTGCACTCGTTTCTCTACCAGACACTCAGACAAGCCAAGATACTCATTTGTATACTTGGCAACTCCCCCATCCCTCTTCCTTTCCCATTTTTCACATCCTTGGTCAAACTCCAGTCCTTTTATTTGAGCCGTTCAGGTTGGAGGCTATCGGTCAGACACTTCAGTTGCTCTTCTCCCAGCTTGATCTTGTCCTCAAGCTCTCGCTGCTCAATGATGAGGGCTGACTTCATTTTTACAAAGTGCTCATAGTCTGCTAAGTTCTCTTCACTCAAGTAGTTCGCCAAGATGTCAAAGACAATGCGCTCTCGACGATCCAGGTTTTCCTTCAGTTCCTTTGCATCTTCGTGTTGCTGGGTCAGCAGCTTCTGCTTCTCTACCAATGTCCGCTTAGGAGAAAAGAAAAGCAGTTAAAAATTCCCTGTCGTCACCAGGCTGGGACAATAGTTCCAGTGTTTAAGTCTCAGAGTCTGTTTTATCTACAAAGACTTGCCTGGATACTTAAGGGAGGCAGAGTAAGATCGCTCTAATAAAACGGAATACCAAACAGGAAAAAAAATGTAGTGAATCAAGGAAAGATGCACCATTAATTTCTATTGGCCTCAACTGCAAGAACTTCAAAGACTCCTTTACTATTTAATAGTTCAAAATAGTTACATAAAATTTTTTGTGAAACATCCAAGCTCTCCAAATTAAGACTTCACTTGGCAGCATCTCACATCTTCAATACACAGCACTGAACATTCACACTGAATCAGCTGTGGTTAAAGAACCCAGAAACACATTAATTAACAGAGCGATTTGTTCTTCCACAGCTCCTGACACTGCAGTGTTTCATGGTTCTGCTGCAATCTTCACAGCTTCTCCATGAGATGTGAAGTCATGTGGTCTTAAGATGTGAGCAAGAGAGTGAGCTGGGGCAAGATGATAGGACAGAAAAAAGGGAATAGGGGAAAAAAAAAAAAAACCCAAACCAGCAGTATCTTCCCAAAAGGGCTTTGTGCCCTCACAAGAGACGAAATGGGATAAAGGGAGGCTGAATGGAGAAGGAAGCAAAGAGGACAGGAGCAGTACCCTATTCACACCTATGTATGAGCATGAAGGGGGAGGTACCTCTCATCCAGCTGCAGCTGTCTGCACAGTAGACAGCCACTCCTGAACCACTCAGGTACACTCCTTTAGCAATATATGGAGAGAAACAAGAGCATTATTAATCTGACTTATTTCAGATGTCTGCCTAGAAGTGATCGCCTTTTTACAGGCCCAGAGTATGGCTGGCCTACCCTACATCAACAATTCCTCTACAGACTTCTGAACTTAACTAAAAAGTGCCCCTAAGAGCTACCACTCCATAACTTCTAGCTTTGCTTCAGAGATGATTTTTCTTTCAGAACCTATGTCTTCAAATAAACCACAGTCTGTTAAAATAAATGTGTCCATTTGTTTTTCAATTGGACTTCAAGTTAAAGCAGAGATGCTGTAATAAGCCTACAGGTTTTACAGAGAAGTGCTAGTGTGGACAACAAAAATAGAGTCTTTTCAAGATGGAAGTGTAAGACAAAGGGGACTACAGACCAGCAAGCTTTAACAGACCTGCTGCCAGAGCTGCACATGCATCCTGTGCTGCCTCTTTTTCTATAGAAGGCAGAAAGCTCAAAGGGTGAAATGCTTTCAGACTTTCTCTCGCAATGTACTTAAAATACACAGCCCAGATTAACTCCCAGTGCAAAACAGCTATGGAAGACAAGTCACAGAAATCACACATTATTAGAAAATACCACAGTTTAATCTTCCTTTGAGCTTATGCCAAAGAACAAAATCCCACCTCAAGTTGCAAGCAGAACTATATGCTGTAAAGAGATGGCAGTAGTGTTCTCCTCAACTCACCAGGGGTACTGGCAGCCAAGCCCAGGCTTGGGAGAGCAACTGATTGCTCCCCAGGGCAGCCTTGCAGCATATGTGTACGCTGAGCAGCAGAATTAGAGAGAAGCTGATGAACACGAGAGGGCATATTATCAACCAGCTGGTAACTCACTAGCTGTAGAGTTACCCACCTAAACTTGGGAAGAAATATTTGGTTTTTGAGCCATTCGCTATCATTGTCAACAGCCAGGAGAACAATGAAATGTTTAATCCTTCATAATTTCTGAGATGTAAATTATATGGTTTCTTCTGACCAAGCTTGTATGACTTTAAGATGAACTAAGTAACCTGACAGTGTAAGGAAAATAAGCACTATTTTTGCTACGACACCTTAGTACCTCTGCCTTTGTGGAGGTTTAGTAATACCTCTGAGAAGTGGGATGCAGAAAGGAAGAAGACAAATGAGGCATCTCTTGAATTCACTTTTACCTCTGTCAAAGATGACTGATACCAGAAAGCTGTGTAAAGTGAAACACACTGTAGCAGGCTCAAGATGCTGTTGTTGGAGAAATGGGTAAATGGGTCACTAGGCCTAAAGGCATAAATGATGTCAAATGATTTCATCTGACTGTCTTCAATCAACCAAAGTCAAGCAGAGTGAAGAAGGGGTCTTTTTTTTTGAAGCTAGCTCTAAAACCTCAGCCAAACACAGGCCATCTGAAGCTCCTCTGATGGAACAAACTTTGGCTCTTTGTATTGAAAGTCTTTCACAAGAATTTTCTTTGTTTCAAATGACAGCTGCATGAAGAGGAACTCCCTCCATGTATTTGACTTCCCAGCAGCCAGTTCCTAAACTACTACACCCCTGGAACTTGTCCCTGGTCTTGCACGTCTAGAAACCGCATCACATCTGCAGACTGTTGGTTCAGTGCTTTAGGGTTTTCAACACAGTCTGGCTTTGACTGATAAGTCAGTTATTGAGAAGACACTGGTCTCACTGTGTGGAAGGAGGAGGGCTGGTAGCTGTCTCAGATGAAGCCCCTTTCAGAACCTAAAACTGAAATACCTGATACTGCTCCTTGTGGCAGAAGAGACCTAGTCCAGCACACCTAATAGTCAGAATATTAATCCAACAGTGATCATTTGCCTGCTGGCAGACTGTTTATTTAGAAAGTCTATTTGGTGGTTACTAGAAAGTAAAAAAATGACTGCAGTAATATTTATTAGACAACATCAGCTTAAGAAAAAAGAAATGAAAAAAAACAAAACCAGTGATCACGGGGGATATGATGCCCAGGGATGGAAGCAATCTCCCCCGTTTTGTTTGTATGGTACATCAGTACCAAATACCACATGACCTAGAAAGATACTGAAGGAACCAGAAAAGCCACCCATGCCAGTCTAAATTCAAAGAAGTGCATGTGTAACCCTACGTGCATTGCACTTACAGTCAAAGCACCTGGGAACTCGATCTGTCTGAGAAGCATTGCTGACCAACACTTTTAGATAGATTTCTGATGTTGCTATGGCAAGACTCTGGTTTCAGTGCATGACGAGACAAATGGGGATTAGAATGTGTTAGGAATTTGAAGTTCTGTCAGTCTAAATTTGACAGCAGACCACACGGACAATTACTGACTGCCCTTACCACACCACCTCCTCACTTTCTTCCTTTTCCACACTAAGTCAGTAAGCTATTTTTATCACAGCTCTCCAACTGTGTTTCCTATATGCTTGTATCACCTGGTAACTCTTTCCCCAGCTCACATTCCCATCTTTGAGGTCATTAGGCAACTGCAACCACATTTAGAAAAACAGAGGTCTAAAGAAGGATTAAGTTATTTAAGTTTCAGAAGCTTTGATCTGCCCCCAAATAAGCTTTCAAATGCTTTTCCTTGGCCTCAGTCAGAGAAGGGTCTGGACAGCCATTAAACAAGTATGTTTGGCAGCAGCTAGGGCCAAACAGCAAAAACACAGATTTGACCTGATCCCAGCACTTACTGGTTCTTACTGGTCAAAGAACGGAGCACACTGAAGAAACACAACATGAATCCACAACCCGTTGTAAAAATTCTGTTATAATACTTAGGTGAACTGCTGGCAGTTCAGCCCATAGCTACCAGCCCCAAACCCCACTTCATATTCACTTCACTGTAGAAGCTAAACTCACCTGACACATACTGCCCCCCACCCCCCTTATTTAATTCAGCCTTTAAGTTCCACACACGTCTACATCTCTCATTTGGTGGGTGTCTGTATCACTAGATATCTCCTCCTCAACAGAGGCATGATGGCATTTGGAGCTAAACAAAGTGCCACCAGTAGAGGCGAGATCCAACAGGTGAGAGTGCCTTGAACACTCTAAATTTTCCTAGCTGCTGGGGCTCCTCCACATCGCTACCGGGTTATTCTGCTTGGGCAGAACACGTTTCCTATGTTTTCTATTGAAAAATCCCTCCACTCTCCTTCCTTTTTTTTTTTAGGACTTGTCCTTCTGTCATTTCTTGCTCTTGTTCCTCGCCAGATGTTGTGGAGGAAACTGTTGTAGTTGAGAAACATTTTCTTTGTAACAGCCTTATAGATTTGTATCAATTTTTATCATTTTTATACTTCACTGAGTATGAAGTACTCTGTAAGATTCCTGCATTACAGCACAAAGTGACATTCCTTTTCCCATGCTGAATGATTAGAATATTTTTGTTTGCCTTCTTTTTATGTTCTTATCAGTAGTGCCCCCTCTTTCTTTAAACTTGTGATAAGAAGTCTGTTTTCCAGTACACTACACCCCAAAATACCACTGTTTTCCCACCAAGCCACTTAACAGTTCTAGTAGCAAAAGCAAGTCAAAGAGAAAAGTTTTAAGAAGTCTAAAGAAAAATGCTTTATGAGTTTTATCCATTCACTACATCTCATCTTGAGCTTTGCAATTCAGGTGAAACAAAATCGAGCAAAAGCCCCCACACCCGGTTCACTAAATGCAAAGGTATTTTTATTGGCCATTCTTACCCGCTCTTCCTGAGAGGTGTTTTCATCCAGGTTATTAAGGGCATTTTCCACCCGGGCCAGACGACCTGAGAGTGACAGCAGGAGGTTGACCACTTTGTCAAGGTCACCAATAAACATCTTGAATTTGTCGAACTCATTTGGTTTGCAGACTTCTTTCACAATGGCCTCTACCTCCTCCCCCAGTATATTGTTTGCTTGGATGTCTTCCAGAAGTGTCTCCCGTGCTTCCCTCAGCACCTGCAGCTTCCTACTAATGCTGTCAATAAGTTCTTGCTGTGGGAAATAAAGGGGATGAGAGTTAATTAGCACTACTGCATTTTCCCCCACTTCTCCAAGCCATGTCAGAAACGCAGCATTTTAATACTTTGAAACTCCCGTGTGGCTTTGACAGTGAGTGCATCATTACAACTAAAGGTATGTCTAAGTCTACGTCTAAGGTTTATACCTCTGGATTCAGAGGTCTGGGATGTAGGTCTACGATGCTCAGCTTGACACCTGTGTTAAAGCAATTTACCTTTGTGGCAAAAGATGAACAACTTCAGCCCTTCTATCAAGCATTCCTGCTTTTTCTTTGAACTGCTTCAAAGCCTGCTGTGGAACAGCATAAAGTACGACGCATCCTTTTCTCTCTAAATACCAGGTCCATAGTACCTCTCTGAAGAGCTATGCTTAGGAAGATAAACAGTACCAGGAAAATAATCCTGTATTTTCCACATGACGCAGTTAAAACTAGGGCACTGCCTGGCTTTTTCTTCCTTTCTGCATAACATCAGCATCCCTCCAAGAGCAGTCTTTCCACTCTCAGAAAATCTTAGCATTAACAGTGCTTTACAACATTCCCATAGGGAAATCATAATCCCTGTGGCACAGAACGAGAAACAAAAACCTACTGCTGTATCCTACAAAGCAGCCCTGCATGAAGCTTTGCAAAGTGGCTCTGACAAAGGACCGAACAAGCATCTCTGGCTGTCACTGTCCTATGCCAGGCAAAGGTACTGCCTCATCTGCAGTTTGCCAGGGTCCCTTTAGTATAAACCCCTATGGCTCGGGATACACACGCCCTGCCTTAGAAAAACCACGTTGGGAGCATCGCCAGCAGAGCCAGACCAAGAACCCAGACCTCCTCCCTCAGTGACCTGTCCTCCAGATGTGATGTCCACCTCCCTCCCCGTGTTTGGGCAAGGGGTTCTGTTTCTTACGTGTGCATTTCATTTGTGCACAAGGGGTGGAAGTCAGTTCAGCTAGTCGTCTACTATAACCTTAGATGAATCACACCCTAAAAATGCCTCATCTATTTAAGTGCAGATATCCATTCAGTATGCAGCTAATTTCAGGTAAGAGAAATTTCCAAAGCATTCTCTGAACATGCAACTCCTAGTGCAATCTCTAAATGAAAATTATGTCCCTTAGAATAGTCATTATTTCACAGTACCTCTTCAATATTTAAAAAACCCCACATTACTCATGACATTCTTTGGGAACTTCACTTTCTAAATGCAAATCTGATTACGAGCCTTCATGATTACAGAGAAACATACTGATAGCAGCTACTGCTCTCAGATGCCACTGAACAGTCATTGTCCATTTATTTTGGGAGCAAAACCAAAAAACCCAAAAGGAAGTCTACAATCTTAACAGAAAGCAACTACACCCTGAAAATTTAACAGCCTTTTTGAAAGTAGAAATTTAACACATGGATTATCTGGGCTGGTTTTCTCCTTTTTGATTTAATATACTCAGACCAGGTTAATCTGGATTTGGGTTATCTGTTAGTCTGGGTGCCCAAAAGATTAAGGTAGTAAGCAGTTCTACAGATGCCTGCTTTACTGACTGATTAATCTGCAGGATTTGATTTTTCCCCCTTCTTTCAATGCAAATGCAGTTTGATTTGGATTATGTAGGTCACAGTGGTACGCTCTCTTTTCCCTCAGATGACATGCACGTGCACGTGCACAATGCTCCTATTTCACCATCTGAAATGCACCAGGATACTGCTGTGCTCTGACACTAACTTGGGTTTTTCACTTCTGTAGCTGCGCTGCAACTTTCTCTAAAGAAAAATGTCCTATGTGTGGTCAGCATTTACCAAGCTGGTCTGACATTCCAGATCAGCTCTCTCCAAGTTTCTTTCCTTACAGAAGAAAATAAAGCACCATGTTCTCAGTAGCGTCCTATTTAGAAGCCCGCAGGCAGCTGAAGGTAGCCCCTGAAGGGCCACTTTTGCAGGTGAGGTGGCCATAAGTACTTGTCTCTCTTTCAGACTGTCATCTCTGTCAAAATTTGGATTATGATCATTGATTGCTTCCTAATCAGATGAAGCTGCCTTTGGATGCAGCAATGGTGAACTCACTATGTGCTTCTGCTAACCATCAGAAATCCTATATTGTGTTCAGTATCTACTGAGCCAGAAGAGCTCTAATTTACCTCTTGAAACTGGCAGATGAGTAATTTAGAGCTGTGAATTCTGTACCAGTAAACAAGAAAACAATAAAACTGCATCTTTTTCCAGTAATTCTTGCTGATCTGAGTAGCAACACAGAAAGCAGCTCAGCAGAGCGCTGCTCAGCAAGCTGTATGTAAATTCCTCTGCTCTCAGCTCGTCACCCCATTTCACATGAAGTTCAGGCCTAAAAGCAGAAGAAATTTCATAATCTTTAATTACTTTTACATTCTTCAGGAGCACCTGAAACCTTCCTGAAGGAAAAGGGGACAATTGCTACTCAGCCACACATGGATTTTGCTAGCTACAGAAAAAAACACTCTTGTAGCATCTTCAACATCTGTTCAATAATTTATAATTGTGGTAAGCCTACATTAAACTCACTACATGAGCCACACACATTCCATTCCACAGGAATACAAGGAGCATCACAAATAACAATAAAACAAAATAAATTAATGACTCTATATGAAAATCCTATACTTATTTCAAAAGAAAGAAAAAAAAAGCACCACACATTTTTGGTTTGCAGAGCAGAGAATGACAAATAGTAAAATCATTCCACAGTGGACTGTGATTATATCTCATAACAAAAATGTCTGATTTCTAGGAATCAAGGAACAGGTTCTGGGCATATGCCACCTCTAAAATAACTGAAGTGTGCTATTATAGATTCTGCCTGGTTTATAAAAATGCCTTGACCCAGTTACCATGGGTTTTATACGTTTGCTGACAAGATCCAAGATGAAAGCCCACTGAACTGAGTGCTTGCATCCTACCACATGTGGAGGAGATGGGAGAGAAGTAAGCAGCAACGTGTGCGTGGCTACGATGGTGTGTATATACAGAGAAGAAGCGGGGGGGGAGCTCTGCTAGAAGCTCTTTGTAAAATACTTCCTATCGCATGTGATTTGTGGACTATGCTGGAGCTGGGGGTTAGATGGAGGAGTATGTAAAGGGTGACCACATTTTCCTGTTAACAGACTCCAACACAAATAAAGAGTTCTTTTGCTTATAAAAGGCTTAGTATTTAGTTTGGTGGGCAAACAAGGAAGGTTTAATTTTAGCACACACACACCCCCCCCCCATAATTAATGAGAACTAATTCTAGCAAAAATTATGAACGTGACCATCAAGTGCAGCACCAGATAACCCCAAATTATTGAAAATGCAGTGAAATCCATCATTTGGCTAAGTAGTACAGCTGTTGGACTCAGTGGCTGTCTGGGGAAAGGGCAAGAGCAGCTCTCCTGCTGCAGCCACACCATGCCCCTGGCAGCGCACGCCTCCATTGACTGCGAGATGCAGCGGGGGCAAAGGGAGGGGAGGGGGAGGAAAAACCCCAAAGTGGAAACAGAAAACACCACAGCCCCCTCGAATGCAGTGGCATCCACTCCTGACACTGAACCAGAGGTAGGAATCCTATGGAATCCCTCACTCATAGCTACTAAATATATTCCTAATATTTAATTAAAGGACATCTCTTGGGGCTGAATTACCAAATGCGCTCTGGCAGTTGATTAAGCAGAGAGCTGATTTCACTATTTTGTGCCAAATACTAATGAGTGAAATGATTTTAACATAGGACACTTTCTCAAACCACAGAAATGTCCTTGTATCACAATTTTAATACCAGGGGGATTATGTTGACCTTAGATCAGAAATAGAGCACTCAAGAATGGGCATGAAGAAGAGTGAAGAAGCCTGCATCCCTTGTCATGAGTAACTTCCACTAAATCCACTAAGCTCATTAGCTATCTCCCATCACTACTGTTATTTTGGGAGGTAGGAGGAGGGGGCAAAGTGGATTTTTGCTCATGAAAACAAAAGAAAAATATAATATTTTAAAAAAATATATGGAAATAAGGTGTCTGTGTGTGAGTGTTCCTTCTCTCTCACGAGATACCAAAATTCTGAACCTAAAAATACGGAGCAACTAAAACCATCACTAGTTACAGTGGGGTACATAAGTACTGCTGTTTCTTTGTACACAGCAAGTGAGAGAAATACAGCAGAATCTCAAATGGAAAACCACAGTTGAAAATAATCTCCCAAAACTTCACCCATTGGGACCTTCCAAAACATGCATCAAGATGCAAAAAAGCACCTAGTATCAAGATGCTAAATTCAGAGTTGAACGTCAACACACACCACTCTCCCACCTCCCTCAAGAAGAGGATGGTTTTCAAGTGATTATTTACATCCAGAAGGATTTTTATTTAGCAGTGTTTATCTAGCAGTCATGGTTAATGAAATGCACACAACTGAGAGCCCCCTATTACACTTCTAGAAATGTGGTTTACCTTCTTTTCTGACAGGTCATGGTCCAGCTCATCTTCAGAATCCTCCTCGCTCTGCTGCTGTTGCTGCTGCTCCTGCATGTCCTTCATTTTAATCAGCAGCTCTGCCTTGGGTGCAGATGTGCTGTAGTAAGTAGAATTGGTTGTCAGGGAGATGGCAGATGGTGCGCTCTGCTCCTCTTTCCTGGTAAAAAGTCAAAACTTTCATTAACTGCCTTGACACTCGAATCACTGAAGAGAAAGGACAATCTTCTAGAGCCATCATTTCACCGGGCAAGAAGGGGGTTCAACAGAAAGACATAATCCATGTAAATAGGGTATGGTTATTAAGAAAAATTGTATGAACTCAGCACATGCCCACCAAAACCTAAACCAGACGTGCTCTTTCATCATTGCAATGATTGAAATATACCTAAGATACTTCTGCTGGAAAGAAAATGTAAATTTATATATTATTAGGTAGAGCAATATCTCAGTATCCTTTCAGATTGTCCAATGTGGGAATACTACAACGTGTTTGTCTTTTAATTATGGGAATTACACACGAACTTTTCAAGAAGGCTACAACTTGGCTTGCCAATTCATGCCAAGGAAAGGAAAGACTCACAGAACATCAACATCAACATCAATGGAATTTAAATATTTTCTTACTTTGTTCTCATTAACTTCCAGGAAATGCCTCATGCCCACTTCAAGCTGTCGTTATAAATTTTCATCATATAAAAAAAGACTAAAATATCATTCATTCTCTATCCAGTTACTAGACTGGAAGATCTTGGTAAAATATCTAACACTATGAAATAGAAGTGAATTATTCCTCAAGTTCTTACAAAAGTAGTTTTCAGCCGGGACTTGGGAAACTTTTCATATTGTACAACACTGTTCTTTTCTGTCATTAATGGTTTCAGCAGCAGCATTATGCTTGACAGCTACTCTAACAGAAAAGTCTTAGAAAAGCCCCAAACCTCAACAGCAGGAGAATCTTCACCTTCAGCCCCCTAGGAAAACAGACACAGAAAGCAATACTCACTTCTCCTCGGAAATTTTTGGAGAAGGAACTTTTGGCAGGAGCTTCCTGCGCTGCTGAGCTTCTTCTAGGAGGTGTTCATCTTTAGGGAATATACCAACCATCAGATCCATTGTTGTTTTTATTTTCATATTAGGATCTAGTATGTCAGCTAGAGATTTATCTCTTCCCACAATTTCTCTGGCTAGTTCCTCTGACTTCCAGTCTTCAAAAGTCTTCTCTTTGGCCTTCACATAGCTGACTGGTGGTGTGGCAGCACTGTTGTCCTTCAAGCTGCTCACAGGTTCTTCAGCTGGTGGAGGATCAGCTGGTTTGGTTCTGGCTTCTGGCTCTGGCTCTACACCTTGCCTGGTGTAAGCACAGAAGCGTGAATAGGATTGCTCAGAAGTGCTGAGTGTTTTAATTTGGTCCTTTTCCAAACCACTGGGTAAAGCAGGAGGCTCCATAGTACTGACAAGACTTTGACGACTCTCCTTCTCTGCGCTGCTCTCAGAATGAACTATCTTGATGGGAACCATTTTCACCGTAGTATTGTTGTCAATAACCCTTTCAATTCTGCAAAATAAGGAAAGTTCGTGTTCAGAAATGGAAGAAACCGACATCTCAGTCCTTACCTGCAAATCAGAGAGAAGCCTAAATATGGAAAAAGGTAGGTAAGAGATCTAGGTAATGGATTATTCCTTGCAGTGTATCTCAAACCCCAAATCTAGATGCTTTCTTTTCTGCCCACACATTTTAAATAGTGTTAGTTTGTACGTAATCCTAATGTGAGCCACGTGCAATACTCACAGTACAGGACTTCTGTTTGTTTCTGTGAATGTCAGGGTCTGATCTTGGCAGCCAGATTTGAGACAGTGCTGCTGAACTGCCTTTTAACCCCTTTACTGCCACACGCAGAGAGGAAAACAAGCCTCGAGCTCATCCTCCTTGCCTCACACAGATCCAAGAGTGGCCTCAGCTTTTGGCCTGACAGGCGGCTGAGCTGCCTGGGGAGTTTGCGATGCCTTCATGTCAATCCCCAGCTCTTCCAAGGGAAGAGACAACAGAGCAGATGGAAGCATCCTGTAGGCTAGGCCATTGCTGAGCTACAAGAACAACAAATAATCACACATGGAAAACCTGGAAATCATTCAGAACTTAATTACATGGTTTAAAAAAAATAATCTTGCATTTGTAAAATTTCACACATGATCTAGGAGTTTAACACAGATCTCCCACAACAGTGTTCTAGTTTTCTACTTACAGAAAACCCCAGCCTCTGAAGAGGATAATGCACAATTCGAGATACTCCTTTTAAGGGAAGCTTATAGCAAAAATTTTGTACTGCATAGTACGTGGACGTTCAGTAAAGCAGGATATTTAAAGAGGAGGCCAACTTAGATTTTTAAATTGGACAATAATATGTTAAATAACATTACTGAAACATCTGTACTGTATGTAAACCATATAAGAAACTGAAGTCTAGTTCAGTGGTTTTGAGTTTGCAGAAGGTTTAAAATTATTGACATAATGTGGGTTTGGAAGCTTTACAGCAAGTAAAGGAACATTGCCTACTAGCTAAAATATCTGGTTTCATCTGGCTGGGTAGCTTGCTGCCTTTCAGATAAATGAGCAAGACATACTACAGCTCTCTTCCTCTAAGATGGGTGGGTCACGTTCCTTAAAAATAAACTTATACTTTATTGTGCTGCGTTTTTCCTTCATAGGGAGTAGCAAAATCCATTTGACTTTGCAATAGAACACTGAAATCAGTGTTCTATTCCATATTTTAAACGTGTATTTGCTTCTGAATGTATGCTCAGGCTCCTAATAGGTATTTACTTCCCTCAAGTGATCCGTGGACATGCTTTGGCATACTGATCCAACTTTCGGGGCAGGTTTCCCAGCCCACGCTCCCCCCCACTCCCACACTCAGGCTGTTTTCATTCAAGGCGACTCATTTTGAAGAGTTCATTCCTATGTCTGCCACTGAGCCCCAGGTCCCTGCCTGCAGACACAGGCTCTCTCCTCCTGGCTGCAGCAGAGGACGCTACAGCCCCTGAACCTTCCTTTTGTTTGCTTTTAAATAAAGCCCACACCTTTTGGAGTCCAGCAGACTGTGAAGAGGAATACATATCTGAATTTGGGGGAAATACAAGATGCATGTGTGTGTGGAACAACTGGAACAAGTGAGCTGACAGCAATTCTTTACCTTTAATGCCTGTCATCTGTTCTGAGACTTTAAGTGCATTCCTCTCAGCCTAGTACAAGATTTTCCAGATACTCGAGGCATCATCAAGTCAACTGATTTCAATTCAGAGCAAAGACAGTTCAACACCAGGCGCTTCAGAAATTCTGTTTCTGCAGCTGCTATCCCCCTGGTTTCTGAAGGCTTTCCATTTCTGGAACTGTGGCATGAAGTTTTGATTTGCAGCAATTCTGCTTGTGGCCATTACAGAGCTTTACTCCAACCATGAGCACAGTCACTCCTTGACCCTAGTGTATGTTTACTGGAAATCTGCTACACTTTTTCATCTGTGTTATTGCTCAACAGTTGTCTTTGGAAATAGCTGGGTTCTACACACCATTGCTATTTCTCTACGCTGTGCTAATATCACTACAGTCTTATACCTAAAATGCTGCAGGAAAGCCTGCACACTCATTTTATCCTGTTGATCAACAAAACACCTTTCTTAAAGAAGAGTAAACAGCTACATGCTGACATCATCATAGTTGCCTAGGGCATGCAGACTGGCACGTCCAAAAGCACAAATGCAAGGATCCAGTAGAAGTAAGAAGGCAAATCTAACTAATTGCACATTAAGAAAAGTCTCCTTGACATATTTTACTTATATGAAATAAGTCACATGTAGTAAATACCATAAAGAAGGTTCAGAGGCATGCCCCACGTGTCTTTCCCTTCTTGCCATACCTGTTCTATTGAGTAACATAACTACTGAGGACAATGCATTGTATAAATACGAGCTGTCTGGGCTTAAGAATTTTAAATATTAACAGAAGATTTGCAGGGTAAGTGTATTATCATTAAGGCATGAGCATATAATTAGGCACACCTCAGTGCGCATTTTGACATTAAAGCTTAGTAAAAAGGAAGGACAAACACAATTAGTTTTCTGTGCATCCTGAGTACCTATTCATAAAGCAATACATTACGGAAGTCATTCCTGTCGTCTACCTTTGCACATAGATGCCAGGGTTCATGTGACATGTTGCACTTTTCATACTAAGTTGTGTCCTTCATATTAAAAACACTGAGGAGTGAAATGTCATTTTTTCCCTCTGGTTACAAGTGGAAAAACATCAAGGCATGCTTAAGAGAAAAGTAATTCATGTTTTCTGTGCCATAAGGCACCCTGGAAAACGGCATGGTTGGATCTATTCAGCCGTTTATATTACAGTACAGAAAAGCTATTCTGAATACTTTTGCCAAGAGAAGCAACCTCTGCATTCATTCAGCTTGGAGGTTTTGTTTTCATTCTTTAACCATGAATTATAGCACTGAAGGATTTATGAAAACTAGGATTCCTGAGCTTCCTGGAAGAGGCTGTTATCTTGTGGGAGAGTAACCTTTTCGGATGCTAGCAGCATCTGACAGACACGGCAATCAATTAATTTCAGTCGGTCTGTCTAAACTGTGAGTTCATCTAGCATGGGAAAGGACTGACACTCTGCCACTGAATCTTCAGCCCATCTCAACATAAACACTGCTGTCAACCCCTCTGCAGACTACCTGGAATGCCATGTTTCATCATAAAAGCAACATGAAAGCAGTCATGAACTGGCAGTGTCCCTTACTGTTGTGCTTTCAAAACAGATGTTCTCACAAAAGATACATCTTGCCATCCCACATCTGCTTTGTCCTTACACTGATTTACATTCATACACAGTCTTGGGTGGGGAAATGACAACAAGGAATCTTATGATTTCACCCAGACTTATGGTGGAAAATCCATTTGAATCCATCCCTTTCATTTTCTACTAATGACCCACTGTAACATCTGAGCAGCATCAGTCAACTAAAAGAAACCACAGACCAGCTGAAGGACTTCAATGGTGCCCATTGGCATTTCACACAATTCTTAGGTCTCTTTAGGACATGCTGGGATGGCTTAGGCTTAATGAACCCAAAGGATGTACTTTTAGTAAATAAGATGAACAGTCAACAGTAAGGCCTTCTTGGGCAGAAAGCATCAATAAAATAACAACGCAGCTACATCTGGTACCTTGCTGGATTCTCATCCTGTACGGACACGGGAGGTTTATCAGTGAGCTTCTGCGGTGCAAACTGAGGAGATGGGGACCTTGATGTCTCCATGCCGGGTTTTTGAAGATACCGGTACTTGGAAGACAACACAGACTCAGACCTAAGGTTCGTCTTTTCTTCTAAGTGCTGACAAACATTCTCCGTGGATGACACTTGATGGAGCTGCTGTAGATTAGAACTCTTCAGTTTTCCATTGAAAGCAGCAGGACTCTGACAGAGAGAGGAGTGACTGGCAAATACTTCAGAGGAGCTGGGGGATGAGGACGGAAAGGGCTGGCTGGGTGCTACCAGCAGAGACTCAGAAGAGGTGCTGAGTGACTGCACAGAATTATCTGGTCGCCTGTATTTATCTCTCTTTGGTGGCGGTGGCCTCTGAGGTGCAGGTCCACGCTTCTTGTTCAGCAGGGCCGGATCTACCCTCTGGTTTTCCTCTGCTTTGCCACGGGACAGACAGGCGTGGTTACTGTTCAGGGTCTGTGGCTCCGAGCAGGGGAGATGAAGCAGGCTGTGATCCTTGCTCTTTTCACTCACGTTTTCCTGAGAGTATCGGTAATCACTAGGCAATGTCCCAGACCTCCCCCGACTCGCATGAGGCAGAGCCGTAGGCTCTCGCACGTACAAAGGTCTGACAGATGCCTTCCACTTGTGGCCTAAATTTGGGTCCAGCTGATCCTTTTTCTCCCGTGGGTTTTCCCTCAGGGCCCCTGTGTCAGCTTGCCTAGAGAGAAGAACATGTCGTTAGTGCTGATTTATTTCCATCAGCATGAGGCCACTGCACCAGTCCAGGAAGCTTGAACACTGAGATCACATCCAACATTTAACACCAACTCCTCTGATCTATAGTAACTGGATGGCAGAAAAAAACATCCTCTCACCTCCAGGTACACACGATGCACCTAATCTAAATCTAACCCAATGAGTCAAAGCATAATGCCAGGCAAAATTAGGGTATGGAGAGCCATGGGATGCGACGCAACCTTCGGGTAACCCGAGGTGCTGCTGTGTGCACGGCGTAGCTAAACATGCAGCACACCTCCAGAGATGATGTATGGGGCACAGGCAAACGTGCAAATGCTGGGAGAAAACAAAACTGTCTCAAGAAGAGGAATCCTAATACTAAAATTTAATTCTCTTCTTGCTTCAGACTCAGTAAAAAAGTGTGGAAAACAAAGTTTCTTCTCCACGTGCAAAATTAGTATCTCCGTGTCATTTTCATTTATTAATCCAATTTTTGCATAACTGGTAGAAAATAAAATGAGTGCAAAGAAAAAGTTTGCCAAAGCTAAAAAAATGGGGAAAGGGAAAATTAATATTTCCTGAACAAAAGGAAGAAAAGGAAATTTAGAAAGGGTAGTATTTTCTAGTCAGGCTTATTTTAAACTTGAACTTCTTTTGCCCTGTCAGCACAAATGACAAACAATGGCCAAAAAGGCCTTATCTTAAACAGAAATATTTTTGGTGTATTCCGATTCTACACTCTCTATTCCTCTAGCCAGGAAACAGGCCTTTGCAGCTCCAGACTTGTGCTTTGCCCCAAGACGTGTAATTCATTTGTGCCCACCAGATAAAGACAAATTGGGAAAGAAACAGAAGGCAGAGGAAAACCAAACCAAAACAAAACAAAAAAAAGGTACCTCTGGAGCCCCAAGAGGAGACAGGTTTGCACTCTGCTTAAAGGAGGCTGAAGAGACACTGTGAGCTTACAAAAGAAGCTGCAACAGAGAAGTAAAAGGCTTCAGAGAGCTCCTAGTATCATTTATGCTGCCAACAGTGCTGATCTCTGTATTTTAAAGTGGTTACTGTGTAGAGATGCTCTACCCAAGCTTCCTTCTGAAAGGACTTAGATGTGTGTTCCACTTTCACACTTGTACAATCATATTATACATTCAAAAATATTATTTTTAGTCCTTGGATCTGTGATGTTTTAGCACTTACAGAAAGAAAGTTCTGAAAAAAAATCTGGACATTACCATTAAACTGCCTGATGTATAGGATTTTTAATAATTATACTTTACACTGATTTTTACATGGCATTTTTCCGTAGCATTGTACATCCAAGAGAGACAGCTTTTTCACAATTTCATTCCTCAGCAGTCACATACACAATCTCTCTCTCCTGTGATTAGTTAAAATTCAGTTTTAATGGGTAAATTTTCAATCTGACAGGAATGAGGAGCTGAATATTGCTCATACTCTGATCTCTTCATATTGCTCTTAACTAAGAGCAGTTGGTTCAGACAACTTTAAGTCCTCTGACAAACTCAGAGTCAATTCTGGTTTACAAAACAGTATTTACTGACTCCTATTTTACTCTAGATGAAGGACAGTTTTGTTAAGTCAAATGATACAAGGCCAGAAGGATCAACACTGTTCAGATTTGGTTATGTGGCATCTCTAGAGTCAGCTGTTTTTTCCTAGTGAGTTCAATATAAGCAGAACTGGGCCTGTAAATAGTTCTACTAATTTTAATGGAAATATTTACCAAATGAAGACTGCAGGCCTTAAGTATGAAATACAGTGTTTAAATCAGCATTTTTCATTGTCCAGATCACCCATTTAGAGCACAATTTTCTCCTAGTTAACCTGTGCCAAAATACTCTTCAGGCCTCTCCATCCATCTTCACATACATAAGCCACAGCGTAAGACAGAGTAATAGCTGCACTGGGGTGTGTGGAAGAACCAACGTCATGGCACAAAATGTCACAAAGACATAAATGACATGCACTACCTCAGCCAGTTTGCAAAGTATACATTCAACTTCGCATGCACATCAGGAGTGGAAGCAAGCAGGACAGAGTATACCACCGATCTGACACGTTTACATATCCAAAGCAAGGAACCAAATCTGTTTAATATTATCCTGTCTCAAGCAATGAATGCTTTATTAGTCCTGTCATCTTCCAAAGTAGAGTAAAAGGAAATAAAGAATCACAGCACAGAGAAATTTAGAGATGGTACGTTTGCAAATGTGGAGATAAAATTCAGAGATCAGACGCATGCCTTCATAAAGCTTCCACACAGTTAATCAAACGTTTTTCAGTGCCACAGAAAATGAGTCTGAGGAAAGGTGGCTACATTCAACACTGAGGCTAGTTTACATTCAGTGTGAGTGGGTCCTCATGCAACACATGCTTGTCACATTATTTTGGAGAGATTTGAGCTTACTGTTCAGAAAGGAGGAAAAGAAAGCAAGCTTCAAGCCCCAGGAGAACACAGTGGCAAGAACCTGCAAAGGTGTTACATTATTATCAATATCAAGTAGACCACTAAGGTACTTTAAATCTGTCGGTGCTTCAGGTACCAGAATGCAGCTGTTCCAGAAATGAGGCCCATTGGATTAGTACAAGGATAACTTGTATTAATCCAGCTTGTATAACTTGTACCACTGAAAGGAACTCATCATTTATAGCCAAACATTACAAAGTGAGAGACAGAAAAGTAATCTGAAAACATGACAACTGACTTATTTACCACTTTCATTCTAAAAAACAGGTTAGTCACCATCAAAAATGTCAAACTCTTTAAGTTATCTTCAAACCTAAAGCACCCCTGTCCCCATGATATGATGCCACAATTATCCAAGTGCAAGAGCCTTCCCTGATACGACCGCAGTGGGAAAGCTCGTGCCATGTTCCCCGTCCCTGGCACACGATCACATTACAGCTCTGACAGTCAGCTGATTCAGACCATTCACTTCACCTGAACTGGCTTACGCTGTGGATACAAAGGGATGTTCAGAGTAAGGGTGAGTCCACTACAGGAGGTTAACAAGAGCATTTTCTACTACACCTGCTTTTGGTGTTTAGGTAGTATTGGTATTTTGGTATTTAGGAGCCTTCCTATCTGTACAGTGGGGCGTAGAAACCCCAAATCTGCTTCTAAATGAAAAGAAGGAACTGCTTCATGACAAAAATCAGTCCTTCATGCTTGGGAGGAGCTCTGCTCTGTGGCTTGCACATTCCAAAAAATGGCCATAGCCACTCAACACAGCACCGCCACTTTGCACCACGGGGGTGGACGTGTGCATCTCCACAATAGCAAGAAGTATTCTCTACCCAAATGGACAAGTACATCTCTTAGCTTCCTTCAGGTTCTGTTAGCTTTGGGCACACACGCTCACAACTGAAATGTAAAGGTCGAGTAAACACTAAACTGGGGAAATCAACCAAGTCTCCTTCCCAGTCTGGACACCCCCTGGACCCCCAGCAAGAACACAACAGGCTATTCTACCAGAGACAGGTAACAGCAGTGTAAGCTATTAGATGCAAGTTAAACCATGGAGAGCTATATATGCACACAAGTCAATAGGAGCCTGCCAGTGCAGTCAGTGAACAATCACCAACAGGAATCATTATGTACAGATGCCTATCAGAAGGATAACGTTTTTGGTTGCCATGAAAAACAACCCAAAACCACTTCCTTCATTTGCCTGACACTCAGGATCTGACTACATCTGGACAGAGATCGAACGATCCGACGGAATGTCCTATCCCAATAAATGAAAGTCACTTCGATCAACCCAATGGGTCTGATTTTTATCTATCTGATTTAGGATTCTTGAGAGGGTTCAGGCCAAGCCAAACACTGCCACAAGACATCCAACTTTAAAATCCCAGACTAGATAAGCTCTGGAAAAATGCATTAGCCAACATTGGAAAAATGCAACATTTGTTTAAGACTCGACCTCTGTTCAGAAGTTTCACCATAAAACATAAGCATGGTTATGTAAGCAACAACATGTCCTGCACTAATGTACTGGCCAAAGAGAGCAAATGGAGTGACTGTTTCTCATTTAGCTTAAATTCCTTCTCAAGCAGTACAAGCTACACTGGAAAAAGGCCTTCATACCTGAGCAAGGCTCCTCCATAAAAGTTCTCAGCCTACAATAACAACCCACTCAAAATCTAGGCCAGAGTTTTGCAGTCCCTTTAGACTGATCGAAATGCCAATATTTTGCCAGAAGAGGCAGTCTTCTACTTAGTTCACTCTGATTTTGTCTTCCTGCTCTCTCCATTGTATCAGCAGTAGGAATTGTACAGCCCCACAGAAAATTGGATCAGGGAACTGACCTGGCTCAAAACAGATACTTCTGTGGCTTAAAGCAATTGTGAAACGCTGCCTTTGCTTATGCCAAAACCCTGCTTATAGGCAGAGCCCTTGCTGATGCGCTACTTTTTCAGCTGTGAACTTTATGTGCCGAAACTGCTCTCATTTGCCTGGCACACTGGGATCCAAATGCACTTCTGCAACAGTCCACAAATAAAGAGCAGTTTCTTCTACCCAGTCTAGTTCTGCTTGACACTGCAACAGGCTGCTATGAAGCTGGAAGCACAGGGTAAGATCATTTGAAATTGAGGAGAAAGTTTGAGGTCTAATCCATATTGATATGGGCAATGCAATCTAACAGATTCAGCTCACTCTTAAGTAGTTTCCAAGCAAATCATGCATTTCTTTCCCTGTCTAGGGGATCAATTTAGTTACCTAAGCACAGGTGCCTTCTAGCATTTCAGAAACTTTAAAGATTCAAAGGCATCAGCTTCCCTAAGAGGTGGCAGCTGGAAGCCAAATGGGATATAGTGGGCTGTTCCAAGTCTCACTGGACACCAGTGTTCAGCCACCTCAACCAAGCCCAAGGTCTCTATGGATTATAACTTGAGGCAACACTTCACTTGCATGCAGACATCTTACTTCTGGTAGATACCTGAATCCCTATCTGAGTTCCACATGTTTTTTCTTCCGGAGGATCCAGGACCCCAAAGGTTTTGAAACCCTCAAATTGGCTTTACCATTGCAATAGCAAGGAGATACTGACACTAGACCAACACAATTTGGGCATCCAAAACAATTATATTACCAGTGGTCCATTTTTCTGATGAGCACTGTGTTTGCTCTCACTACTGAGTCAGTACAGCATGCACTATCCACCATATAGTGACACATGAAGCATATTCCAAAGATGCCAAGTTCCAAAGAACTTGGACTACAAAATGACTCAGAAATCATTAAAGACAAATGTGGAGAAAAAGGAACCCTCCAGTAACAGATCATTTAATCACCATGATGGCTGTACCATAATGGTCACCCCAGGAAGAGGCACAGCACAGAAGTCACTACGAAGAAGTAGAGCTGTTCACTGACTTTGAAGAGACAGCTGATGGCAACTTGCATCCCAGAAGCACTACTGAAGCAAACGGTCTTAAAGCCAAAGCATGTGTGAAGATGAAAAGAATAATGAGTGCTGGATTCTGAGAGAACGCTCTCTTCCAAAGAAAATATAAAAAAAGGGAGAGAGATGCCCTGATATAATTGAGAAGACAACTGGATGTACAAAATCAGCTGGGTATTTCACAGAGTATACCCCATGGCACATCACTGTTACACTACAACCCATTCATTGTGATGTGAGTCTCGGTGTTCCAGTTCTGTCTCTGAATGCCTGCTAATGTTATCTGCACCCCGATGGCAGCTATCTGTTTAGACAGTCACACTAAATACAGCTTAGTTGTTGCACCCAATGTGATAAAGCAAAATGTCACTCTAGCTTAACAACCCTTGCATTATCACCTGGCTTTATCACAGAATGAAATATGATAACAAGCGCTGCTCGCCGGTCCGTCAATCCCACCAGCATCTCTCTTCTGTTCTGCCTGCATGGCAACATACACAGCAGTGGGTTTTCACCTCATATTCTTTCTTTTTCTAAAAACGTTACCTCTCTCCCTATGAAAATCAGAAATAAATTCAATGGACCCACTCAGTTCTACAGCAAATCAGCAAAAATGTGTTGATGGATGATATGTGGGATGAAATGTCAGTCATGGGTAACAGCACAATGCATAGGCCCACAATAAAAATCAAATCTCATTAAAATTGAATTTCTTATAACAGCATAGGGGTCTTTATGCAGAAGGAAAGAACCTCCTGGGAAAAGGCAGAGGAAGGTATGTTTTTCTTTCCTTAGTTCAGAAAATAAAAGCCCCTCCTCCATTCTGCTGCACATCAAAAAATTAATGATAAAAGATAATTTTTACAGCTGTATTCTTACTTGCTTCATCTATTGCAGGGCTGTCCTAGCACACAGGGGACTACCTGCATGGAATTAAAATGACTTCTGCTCACTTAAGTCAACCAGCTAATGTGTTCTTTACTTACACACAGCATTCAATCATCAGAATATCCCAACAGAATAACGAGCCATCATATTACACAAATGGCAACCATTGCAGAGACAAAAGACAATACTTTACAACACTGCTAACAAGGAAATCACAGTCACGTCAAAAAAAGCTTAAAGAAAAATGATTGTTTTGTCAATTTACTAAAAAAACCCCTACATTCCAGTTGCCACTCCTTCTGAGGTTTATTTTTTTTTTTTTTACACCTGAGGGGTTTTTTTACTGATACGCTGTTGCTATTTTCTTGTAGCTATTACTAGAAAATCCAGCTGCTTGCAGCTGAACAAAAATTCAGGAACAGAACAGAAGCTGTAAAATGAAGCACTTTGTGAATAATAGCTAGGTCACCTGGGTACCTCAGGCAGACACCAAAACAAACACGTAGCTCATCTCTAAAGAAAAAAAATTAAAAAAAGTCCTAAACTAGTTATTTAAATTAATTAGCATGCATATGCACACATTTCAATAGCCATCTTTTCACTCAGAGCCGCACTCACCGCTTGCTTCCAATAGTCACATCCAATTCTCTTACGCTCCCAGCTAATATCTCCTGCTGCTGGGGAGAAGGTCTTCGTGCGAGCCTGTACTCACAGTAACAGCCTTGCCAGGAAACCGACAAGATGAAAAAGCTCTCGCACCACCCCTAGCCGAGAGGAACCCCGAGCCTGGCACCCCGAGCCACAACAACGGCACTGCAGCCCTTTCCAGAAAACAAATATTTTTGAAAGGCACTGCCTTCTAATTCCAGTGTGCATGATGCCAACTGTGAAAACAAAAGCTGCTAAAAACAGGGCGCGTGTGCGAGCACATGCACACAAAGCATCTTAGCTGGAATTAACTCACGTTTTCCCCCTATTCTCCCAACCCACCAATGAACAGAGAAGTCAATTATGCTAAGCAGAATTAAATTCTGTACCAAGCATTGCATCGTTCCTAATTTTCTACCGTCGCTTCTGCTGATAGGGACAGAAGACGCAGCCTGTACTCAAAAGACCTGGAGAACAAAAGAAATACTCTAAGAATTAAAACTGCAAATTTCTGTTCAGAACTGACAGGAAAAGGTAATTAAGGCGTGCACCTCTAGCTGCTGCTCTCACATTATAACAGCAAAGACAAGACAATCTTACCGGGATTTACAGCTGTTTACCCATATTCACTGCATACGTGAGCTTTGCATCCTTACAAATGTGCCAGCCAGTTTGAAAGCCTCGCAGAACTGAATCTGTCTCAACCTCTGCGTCTCATTTACTGTAACACAGAGGATTTTCAAAGCCATGCCTCACAACAGCTGGCTTGTTTTTGCCTGCTTCCTATGATTGACAAGTTCATACAAGCTCCGTCAACTTTAACCTTGATAAGTGAAGGCTTGGTCTGTATTGTATGTTACATCATCAGAAACTTCTGACCTCAGGGAAAAGATCTCAGAGACTTCAAAGCTTTTCCCTTCCCCCACCCCCTGGATTTGGTTATTAAAAAAAAATAAATTTAAAAAGTCCTTTAATTTTTTAAGGGTTTTTCCTTTCATTTGTGAAAATCACAATCCACGTTTCAGCAACGACAGTTCTGCAAGTTTTAAATATTTAAGATTATTTAAAAAGATCAGTGTGTTACTAGGTCCAAATAAGCAAGTCTTTAATTTTAGAGCAGAGTCTTCATCAGCAGCCCTCCAGCTTGAATTTTTTTGCATGTGCTGTGCGCAGAGGCGCTCTCTCTTGCGGGAGATTCTGCAGGGAAAGAACTAAATGCTTTCATGCTGCATGAGCAAATTACCACCCCCACGCTCCATCTTTAGAAACCAAAGGCATCGTGGCCTTCATCAGAAAAAAGCTCAAGCTCCTTTCAGTTTTTCTACAAGAATGCATTAAAGCCTTAGTAGAGGAAGCGTGGGTATGGCTTGAATATGTAGTAACAGATCATTTTAAAGATGACCACTTTGAGAGGAAAATGTTATTTCAACTGCACATAAAATTCACATACAATGGTTAGATATTATGATGCAGCACTGATAACCTCCCCTGAAATTTTCCTGTCTCCTCTGTAATTTTTCTATCTTCCAAAGCAGTCTCTTTGATTTCAGGAGAGAGAGAGAGAATGACTTCAAGAAAATTCCTCCGTTTACATAACACAACACAACTGGTTAACAGATTGGAGCAAGTCTGGTTGGCCCATGCAGAGAAATGGAAGCTGCAGCTGTCACGTTACTTTTTAGCACAAAACTTCACTCAAATTTACTGGCGTAAACAGTCTCCTGTGTGACAGCAAATCAAAATCCACGTTGCCTCAGGGCTTATAGCAGAAGGTGAACGTTTCACAGGCTAGCTTTTAGTACCAGAACACCATAAAGCCTCTCCATATGTTAGAAAGGAACTGCTGCACTGAGCAGACAAGTCAGCCATCTATTTCCAAAGATGCTTTTCATCAAGTAAGTTAGGGGAAAGTAAAATCTACAGTACATCAGCATATGATGCTTTTATGAGTATAACCACTGGAGACTACATCTAATATTATCTCTAATCTCTCTGCTCAACTGTTATTAAAATAGCCACAAGAAGATGGCTGGATTTCAAGTGATGAAATAAATACTTAAGTCTTTAGACAGTTTTCACTCTAATCCCTTTTCTAGGGAAAGCAGTAAAACCAGAACACAAAAATGGACTGTTACAAATTTATCTCTGTTTCTATCTCCACAAACTTAATTTTGTGTGCTGTTCCTTTCGCCCACCCCCAATTTCAGTACCTTCAGAATTATCTAGGACTTCTGTGATTCTCTCAGCATCTCACACTTGATAACACTTATCTTTGGAGCACGGGAGGAAACTTTCCATAAGAAGAAACTACTCCCCGACAGTTCTTCTTTATCAGACCACGGTGGCCTTGCATGCCCCTAGCTGTCACTGCATGCACAGTGGAGAACAGATGTGCCAACAGCAATTAAGCAAAAGGAACTTCACTTAGTAGTAAGAAGCTGGAAGTAGACAAAAGGGGATATGTGGGGTGGGGGTAGCTACTCTCAAGTTTAGAAACAGGGATTCAAAGCTCACCTGGCAACGGGAGAGGGAGAAGCCATGCTTTCAAGGGCGTGGGGAATGAGCAAATTGGATGGGGGAGAAACAGGGCTACATTATTGTAGCTTACTGTAAACCAAGCAGAGGCTTTGGAGACAGTCCAGCACCCATTTAATGAGATCCAGCAGCTGCTGGTGAGCCAGAGCAGAGCATCACACCGACCTGCAGGATGTGCACCTGACAGCCACTGGGCTGAGCACCGCTACAAGAGTCAGGAATGGCAACGTAACGGGAGGAGACTGCAAGGTTTAGCACACAAATTTAGCCACAGCCAATCCTAGATTCCAAAAGAATGCATCTGGGATGCTCTTGAAGAGCCACACATCTCTCAGCTCAAGCAGCTGTTTTAAAACGGGTAACAGGAGGAAGAAAAAGACTACAAGTGGGACAATTTATCATTCAACTCCTGCCTTGATCCTAAGGTATGAGAAGAATCTGGTTCAAAACTTTGCTACTTGAAGAGCTACCCTGTGCCAGTGGCCATATGTATTTAGATTAATCATTCCTGAAAGATCAAGAATCCATACTGTAGTATTTAATTTTGAAAAGGGCATTTCCATACATGAGAGGAATATTTTGAAAAGGAACAAGCCAGATGGTGTAATGCTGAGAGATAACATGCAACAGAAGATACAATAATTGAAACTCAGAGAAAATGCATAACACCTACCAAAAACCACAGAAATGACCCCTGTCTCCTCCCTCTCTCCAACCCCTCTGAAGGCTGGATTAAACTGTAATTAAAAGGACAGCAACCAGAGAACTAAAGTCTGACCCAAAAAAAAAGACTATTGAGATCTATTCCAGCAAAACAGATGTATAAACACAATAAAGTAGTAAAAAAAAAAAGGCAGAGGTACAAATTCTAAAAGAAACAAACACACACAACAAGAAGAAAAGGAGCTTTTCAAACACAGGTTATCTGCCAGACAGGGCCAAAAGTACAACAGTAAGAATACAAAGAAAATGATGCCACAGCAAAAGATTGTCACGGACTCCCCTTCACATCTCCGTGAGCAAAGAACAGCCTGTATGGGAATTACTCTCAGATGCTGTCCACCAGTAAGTGGATAATCATGAGTTACCTGGACTATGTGATAATTACCTGAAACTCCTGGAGGACACTGCTGAAATAACAGCTGCAATGCACAACTACCCACTCCCCTGATACTGGGGCAACAGCTTGTGCAAAATGATGTGTGCAAGGTTTGGGAGGAAAGGTGCGAGCGTGTTGAAGAAAGAGAATGAGAGAAAGAAAGCAAGAGTAAAAAAGAAAGAAAGATTTCATTATGAATCTGTAGAACTTCGGAACCATAAACCTAACACCTAAATTAAGCAAAGAGATATCTACAATGATATCACTGCTAAAAAAAAGTGGCCTGGCAGATGCCTTAATAATCCATTTCTCATGATAAAGGGAAACATTGCACCCATTTTTAAAAAGGGTAGAAAGGAGGAACCTGGGAACTACTGACCTGTCAACCTCACCTCTGCGCCTGGGAAGATGATGGAACAGGTCCTCTTAGAAGCTAAGGCACATGGAGGACAGGGAGGTGATCTGAGACACCTAGCATGGCTTCACCAAGGGCAAGTCCTGAGTGACCAACCTAGCGGCCTTCTGTGATGGAGTGACTGCATCAGTGGACATGGAAAGAGCTATGGATGCTAGTTCTGTAAGGCCTTTGGCACGGTCCACCACAACATCCATCTCTCTAAATTACAAGAGACAGATCTGATGGGTGACTGGTGGATAAGGAAGTGGTTGGATGCAATGACCTGATGTCCAGATGAAGATCAGCGACAAGAGTTGACCCTCAGGGGGTCCATACTGGGACCTATTTAGTATCTTCATCAGTGACACAGTGGGACTGAGTGCACTCAGCAAGTCTGCAGATGACACCAAGCTTAGTAGTGAAGTTGATAAGCCAGAGGGACAGGATGCTATCGTGAGGGACCTGTGGGCTCATGTGAACCTGAGGTTCAATAAGGCTAAGTGCGAGGTCCTGCACTTGGGTTGGTGCAACCCCCAGTATCAATGCAGGCTGAGGGATGATCAGATTGAAAGTAGCCCTGAGGAGAAGGACTTGGAGGTATTGGTGGATGAAAAATCAGACATGAGCCAGCAATGTGCACCTGGCAGGCCAGAAAGCCAGCTGTGTCCTGGACTGCATAAACAGAAGCATGGCCATCAGGTCAAGGGAGGTGATTCTGTCCCTCTGCTCTGCTCTGGTGAGACCCCACCTGAAGTACCGTGTTCAGCTCTGTAATCCTCAGCACAAGGAGGACATGGACCTGTTGGAGCAAGTCCAGAGGAAGGCCACAAAAATGATCTGAGGGCTGCAACAGCTTTCCTGTGAAGAAAGGCTGAGAGTTGGGGTTGTTCAGCCTGAAGAAGGTTCTGGGGAGACCTTCTTGTGGCCTTTCAGTACTTAAAGGGGCTGTCAGAAAAACATGAACAGAAATGCTAATGTCAATAGAAGGGGCTTCAGCAGCTCACACACCTGAAGTCTTTGTCAACAGCTAAGCCCCTGCGAGGATGCACATTGGCTCTTCTACATTTCCTCAAGATGGCAACAAGTAGCTGCACACAGAACTTGTTGGAAAGGGCAAACAGCAATTTTTTAGATTTTTTTTTAATTTCTAACCTCATTCAAGTCATTTTGGCATGTAAATTCATTACTGCTAGGAATTCAGATATCTGGAAGCATTGCTTCAAGCAAACTGGTATGTTCTGGCTACATGTTTTCTTCTCCCTTTAAGTAATTTATCTTCCTCAAAAAAGAGGGCTTTAACCTTTAATAGTCCTTATTACAACTTAAACTGATCTTAAAAAGAGAACACCACTTGATCTTGAATAAAATGAATGTAGAAACTGTTAGTACACTGCACATTAAAGTAATCATGCATATTTATAATTTATTTTCTACAAAATACTACTTGTTAGGTTATTCTACACCTAGGAAACTGATAGGAAATATTTCTTGCCTTTAGAGGAATTTCTGTGAAAAATTACAACAGCTGCAGTGAAGAATAAACCAGAGAACTCAGATCTTTTTCACACCATAAAACATCGAAGCTTGTTAATACACGCACAAAATGTTTGCCAAAATCATTTTTGACTGATTTGTGAAGAAGCAGTTACACAAGATCATACTACTTCTTCCTCAAAAGGAAAAGGGAAGAGGATGAAAATATTTTTCCTGTCTAGCTCTGGTGATGTCTGGGTAAGTCCTGAAATGACCGAGACACGCTCATCCTGCAGTATTCATTCAGGAAGAACTTCGCAGCTTGACTCTAGTAATACACATACAGTAAATAAAGAATCTAAGTTCAAAATCCATGTGTGTCACACTGCCTGAAAGCAGAGTTCTGCCGAAGTATTTAAGCAAATGGCCCTTTTGCTACATATAAAAGAAATGAACCAACAACCCTTCAGGTCTAGCACTTCAGAACTCAAGCTCCCAGTGAATCAGATACTACCACTGTATATTGCTACTATAATACTTAATCTGACAGCACACTAAACCCCCCCAAAATACAGAATTTAAAGTTGAGTTATAAAAGAATGTGTAGTCGTCCAGAATATTTCCAATGCCCAAAGCTATTCCTAATTCACACCAAACATGAGACTGCATGAGAAACCAATTTGTCCAAATGTGTAATGTTGTTTTTTTCCCCTTTGCTAGTTAGCCCTTACAGATGTGTAGCCCCAACCCCTATAAGAGGTCACAAAACAGAACAAGCTCAGAGAAATAACTACCAAAACATGGATGTATATTTTCTATCTGCATGGGTGTATACACATGAGCACACACACAAACATCCACATATGCTCGATATATAGGAACACATGTATAAATGGAGTATTGCCTCCATTCAGAAGACACAGCATTATTCACATTCCTCTGTCACTGATGGTTCTCCTTCTTCCTCGGACAATAATTTGCTGTGGTACCTGCTGGTGAGCATGGAGGCCAGATGTTCACCAGCTCTTGAAAAATCAGTTTCCTCATGAAATTTCAAATCATGAGCTTGGGACCCTCCATAGATTCCTGTTTCCGGCTTGTCTGGCCATTTAGGTCAATTTAGGCACCATGAAATGACGTTTACTTTGTTTTTTTAAGGTCAAGGCTGTTGCCCTGTTCTTCCAAGAGCTCAGATGGGAGCAACTAAGGCCTGAAAGAACTATAAGAAACATCTCACAGTGTTTAATTAGAGTTGAGTCATGCTGTGGTCCTATACTTGGCATGCACATTCTCTTGTATTTGACATCTATTAGATGTTGAAAGATTTCTGCAACCTGTGATCTCATAAATCCTTCTTCACTTTTTGAAGTGATGTAATTTTCATAGACATTGCAGAAACAAATTAAGAGAGATAGAAGACAAATGTTCCTAGAAAGCAAATAAAGACAATGGCTGTGAACATCTCTAGTAGATGGCAATCTTAAGAACTAGATCATAAAGCACTATTCTTTTGATGCAGATTGACTTTTTATGTGTGTTGTGTCATCCTGCAGGGAGCCACGAGCACAGGCCAGAACACACATTTCCAGCTTTAACCTTTTGAAGGGCTGTGTTGGTTTAGAAATTGCAGAAGGAAGTTAATTATATAACCAGTACACCCCATTTAACAAATACACAAAGAGAGACATGTTTAAAGCAGGACAGACTTTACAGCTGTAAAAAGCTTTAGTAATTAATTTGAAATAGAAAGAGTAGTGCCATTAAAACTAAGAAAGCATCATTTTTTGTTTTACAGATCAGCAGGCTCACGTAATACTTTTAAACAGTCCTGAAGTTAAGAACGTACTTAAGAATCGCATCAGCCTCTGTGTAAAAATACTCAGCTCATGACAGATGACTCTTTGCAAATCTGTACGTTCATAACAAGAGTGGTTTGGTTCTTGCATGAAAGATGACAACAGCTACTATGGACCAATATGTTCTCTTCCTTTAAAAGCAAAGCTCTTAAATACTGCAATTCTGAAGTCTATGTTGTAGCTTCTCTAAAAAGGGAGATAGATGAAACAACGTGAATTCATTGGAAGCACTCAGTAATCTCAGAGGGGAAAAATACAGCCCAGAGATGAAAGGAGTTCACAGATTATCTTCATGAACTTAAAATACCCCCAACTTTTTCAAACTATGTTAATTTAGGTTTTGCAACTGTGTGCTAAAAAAAAAAAGAGAAGAGTACAACAAAAAAATACTGTAGCAAAATGAGCTAGCAGCAAAAAGCCCAGGAGAGAACAAACTGCTTACCATGCACTTTACCATTTGCTCTTACAATACTTCAACTTTTTCATTCTAGATTCAATGCATTAAAAAGATTCATATTTCTCCTGAAAATAATCAGGGAAGCCTCAACGGTAAACATTCAAAGTTTATTTAAAACCCAATTATTTTTTTTTCTGTTTTTCTCCACAAAACACCTGGAGGGGAGGAAGGCCACAGGCACCCTGTAGTGTTGGACACACTCTAATCCCAGAGAATCCACCCTTAGACTCCAGAGCTGGGTCCTGCCATGGGTCCCTGAACATCTAACCTGCACAAATGCTGAAGGGCTGCTCCTGTGTCCAGTATGGTCACGCTGGCTTTGGTAGCACAAAGGCAACTGTATTGGACAGGCCTCAGTAGCATAAAATAAGGCTCATCAGCAATAGAATCCAAAGGCAAATTTTCAGAGAAAGTATTAAATGTAACCACAAGACTATAGGTTTGGCTAATATTCATGGTCTAGAATATACTATGGATTAAGTAGATTTGCTAGATGTTTGCAGATTGTTAGCTTTAAAAGTAGGAAACTAAATGCCTTTAGGGCAGCTCAAAAATCATAAAATCAATACATGTTGTGATGACTCCCAGTTCCTTTGGAGCTCAAGAACGCCTTGTTAAAAAACAGCACATGGAAACACATATTCTTTCCCCCAGGACAGCCGTTCATCATCATGCAGGGGTAGGTCACAACACAGGAATTAAATGCCCAGCTATGAGATTTTATTTATGTAGTTTTTTGGAATATGGAAGACCTATAAGCTTAAAACAAGTGATAAGGGGAAGATGGCAAAAGGGACAAACTCTCATTGTAATGTGGTAAAATAGCCAAATACTATATCAGAAATAATATGTCAAAACAAGCTTGGGGTGGTGGGGGAGGAAAAACGTTATTGCAGCTGGTGCCCAGTCACATGATTTTCATGGATTCCATGATTATAAAGCAAGAATTGTGCTGCACAAACACTGCTAAAATGCTGGTGTAGGAGTATTATTCAGATGCTTTTGTGACTGGGGTTCAGCACTGGTGGATGGAAATCATTTTACTTGTCCAGAGATGCTGTCTGCCTACAGAAGCACGTCTGCTTGTGCCGCTGCCTCCCCCTCTCTCTCCCAGCCCCATCTCCCCTCCACACGCCTGCGCACACGTTTGCACCCTCACGGGCTATTCATTTTGAAATTGCTATGGGAAGTACAAAGGGCTACAAAGAAAAATAGCAGATGGTCTCTTCAGCTGAGCCATAAGCAATGCAAAAGAAACCATAGAGAACCACAAATAAATACTAATTTTTTACAAGTGCTTATGGTCACTCAGACTACATTTGTTAGAGTTGGTAATTTTCTCTCCCTTTGTGAGATTAATACCGCTTACAGGATGAACAAAAGCCTGTAGAAGTTATTCTTCTTCCACGGGCCTTTCTCCTGTTACAAACCCCAGAGCTATCAAGCCCGGTGCTATCAGTGTGTGCACAACCTCAGTGCAGCTGCCACATGCCGCAGAATCAGAGATCACTCCCATCACTGCTTACATTACAATGGCTCTGGCAAACTGAGGGCCAAGGAAGAAGGCACCCCCCTTCATACTAGGACATTAAAGGATTTTAACTGCGCTGTCAATATAATCATACATTTGTATGGGGTCTGAAAATAGTGTATAGTTTAATTAAAACATGAATTAATGGATAAAAGCAGAGCTGTTCAAATGGGAAAACAGCTTTTGGTGGCTTCTGTTCATGTACTGCGTTCTGTAAAGGCACAACTAGAGAAAACTCCAATTTACAGCACTACTGTGTTCCAGTAGCATGTTGGCTTTGCCAAGGATAATACTGGAAAACTCTTTCGGGAAGCCTCATACATTCCCCACTCCTCCCTCCCCACCCCCCCAAAAAAAACCCCAAAAGCCCAAAACAAAACACCAAAAACACAACCAACCCTGTAACTGATAATATGAAGAATATCTGAATCGTTTCATGTACACAAGTAAGAATCATCTGGCTCTAAACAAACTTTAATACACTCAACACTTGGCAAATTTTTCATGCTCATTCTAGAGTCCCCATAAATTTCAGTCCCAATATTAATTCTATCATGCACATTGAAGTGTGTGGGGAGAAGGAAGGAAGGAAACAAGAGAAAAAAGGCATTGCTAAAGACAACACAGAAAAACTTGCAGTTTGGGTCAGGAAAAAAAACAGATCAGAGTTGTCATAAGAAAGCTCTTAAAGGCAGAAATTAAGAAATACTTATACTTACCTTACAGTGCAGTTCCTCCCACCCAGCTGATTAACTTTAGATAAAATACGCTCCCCATCTTCCTTTAAATCCTCTGCTTGTCTCCTTACTTCAACTGAGACTTCCTAAAAGTGGTTTACAGCACAAGTAAGACACCAAGTCATCATGTTTCAGACTCCTGAAAAATCTATCATTATGGAACCTCTTATTTGTGGGTTTGCTCTGTTTGAATATACATGAAGTCAACAGCATAGCATGTCTGAAGCTTGTTTGGATTTAAGTGGCAGAGTATGCTGGGTGACCTCTTGTGCAGCACAACCGACCTGGCTGCGCTCGAGTTACCGCTCTCCTTTGCTTTGTATAAAACGCTCCCAACTTCCATTTGGCAAAGACAAAAAAAAACATCCATACCAAAACAAATGCGGCAAAGAAGTTACAGAAGAGTTGCTCACATTTTAGAAGAGGCAAGTACACACCAGCTTTTGAGTCCTTGAGCGCGTACTTTAGTTTCTCAGTAACACACACCACCGCTGTTCCAGAATTTTATTATCTCCCTATCTTCAAACCACCACACCCAAAGCAGAGCTTTGCATTACAAACACTGAACCTACAGGAAATTTAATTGCGCATTAGCACTGGAATCATCTGAATCAGAGATGCGAAACAACATCTTTATTTACTGCAATCTCTTGTAAGCATCTTCACTGCACTTATCACCATATTTTCCAGGTGCCTAAACAGGTGTCTGCTTTTTGCCCCAGGAGGCCTATACTGAACTTAAAGGCGCTGACTAATAAACCAGAAATGCATACATGGAATAGATTATATGATGATTTTTCTGCTGGGTAGGCAATTATTTAATAATTTACTTAATTTAATTTTCAAAATAACTTCCAGGTGAGTATTTCCAGTGCTTGGAATCCCTACCCTAAGTAAATTATCCGCATAGTTAAGTCTGAACATAGAGTTCAAAAATAACTTTTGGAAAACTTAGAGTCACAAAAAAATTAGAGAGTCTGTAACTTTTAGAGATATTTAGTTTCTTTTTTGCGCTATTCTCATTCTAATCCTTGTATATATATACACACGCACAGAGAAGTGCTGTGGATGTGTATCTACGTATGGACACAATGTTTTTATCAGAAGAAAAAAAAAAGGAAGGAAAAAAATAATAAGCAACCTCATTGCCTCAATTCTTTTCTGGCACAAGGTGAAGTTTAATGCAGGTTGAACACATTAGGACTCCTTATACCTACTGGGCCATCTTGTAGCAGCTTGAACAACATCTTTTAAAAAGAGAACTTAAAGAGACTTGGATTCTGTTTACTTCCCCTGCCATCTGCCAACCATTCCCTGGCCCTGCTCGGTTAAAAATTAACTTAGTGTTTACTTGCAAGTTGAGCAGACATTTGGCATCTCTCTAAGGAATAAATTTATACAACTTAAATCATGCAAACTGACATAAAATAAAAGACAAAGCAGTTTCCTTTGTTGCTATAGTATAGCTCTAACATTATCAGGCACATTTTTAATCTCAAAACTTTATTAGGCAGGAGTTTTGTGCTGTGTAGCTTTTGCATCAAAGCAGTTTAGGAAAAAAAAAAAAGGAAAATCCATGGAAAAGGATTAGACCATTAAGAAAACTGGACACAAGTAAATACTATTTCTCCTTGGAACATAGTTTCAGAGAACTGATAGCCTTAAAATGGGAAAGGCAGCCACGCTAATGAAGTAGCAGCTCTGGGTGAAGATTGCTTTGATCCTCCTATACCTCTACTGTAAAAGAGAGGATATTATCAAATCAAACAGGTTGTTTTCTTCCATCTGGCTACAACACACAAGAAATTACTTGATCCAACTTCTCTTTGCTACACTCAGTTCCTGTGCATTACAAACTTTGATCTTCTTCGTTTTACTAAAGAGAGCTACAGACAACAATTATTCCCTTACTGACAAAAGGCAGACACATTGCGTTCCTGAACTGGAAATGTTCACAAAAATCCTTCCCCCTCCACCTCTCTACTGTCACCCCTGCCTCAGGCAATTTAAAGGAGAATGCAGAAGCACTTGTACCTGTTTGTAGAAATCAGTAGAAGGGGATGATCTAGATCTCTCATGGATATATTGGGCTTTCTCATGTTGTTCATGGCCTGCGTCAAGGATATTATCAGCTGAATGGTACCTTCCGGAGCTCCTTGTCTCTATCGGCTTCCGTTGCTCCTTCCAGGATGCCTGATACTCTGCAAAGGTTCCCAGGCGCTGCGGCTGTTCGGATTTCAGGATCCTATCAGCCGCCTTATTGCTGCTACTGTGGTGGACGTTATCTCTTGAAGCATGTGCAGTTTCAAGTCCAACAGAGGCTGCCCGACCCCTCCTCTCATACCATGACTCTTCTCCCTCTTGTCCGCTGTGAGCCTTCCTATCCGGCCTCTCAGGCTGTCCCTCAGCTAGACCGTGGGGACCTGGTTTCTGTGCTGACTTCCTATATGCAGGCTTACTTGTTTCTTCAAAAAACTTCCACCTATCTGCAAATGAGCCCAAGGCTTCTTCAGATGTATCCGGGTGGCCATGAGCACGGCACTCGTCCTCTGATATCCCCACCTCATGCATTTTCTCTGGCTCAGAGTAAGACTTCAGTTTTTGCTCTGTTGTAAACCTCTTCCTGGCTCCAATGCGAGAAACGTGATGAGCACCACACCCTGTAGGTTTAGCTTGTGTAGCCTCAAGGAATCCAGACACATCTTCAGAAACCAAAGCCAATAATGAAGAGTTGTAACTACCAGTTTTCCGCTCAGGTGACCTGGAGAGATATTCCACAGGGCTGGGCTCCAAGTCCCGCCGTTTGAAGGACGTCGCCCTCAGAACTCTGGCCTGTGCTTCCTTGAGGTGATCTTTGTAGGTGTTGGTAAATTTAGTGTCTGGGGAGATGGTGATGTTTTCTGCTGAATCTGGCTTCCAGGTCTCAGTGCCCTCCTCCGTTTCAGATGAGGCTACTAACGTAGCAGTGCTTCTGCTTTTCTGCAGCTTTGCTCTTCTCATTTGGATCTCATTTCTCAGGGTTGTTGCAAAACGATCGCTCCTTCGTGCCTGTTTAGACAAGTGAGTGTCAAATGGGGCCTGTCGCTCTGTTACCACATCTGGGCTGCTCCCAGGCTGTTTCTTCCCTTCCTGAGCTAAGGAGTGCAACATTGGGGTCTTCTGAGGAGAAATCTTGTTACTCTCATCTTTCCCCCAGCTAGAATCTTTCTGAGCAGACCTGTTTTCAGTGGAAAGGACACAGCCCTTTGCATACTCCTGTTGACCGTACTTAGTTTCGTTTTCCTCAGAGCTGCTCTCAAACTTTTTCTTTTGTCCAGACTTTTCAGTATGATTGTGTTTTTTAGCTTCTTCTGCTACAGCACATCTAGCATCACCCTCTCTGTCCCCTGGGTAATGACTACTGTTCTCACACCCTTTCACTGAAGGTTCCACAGATTGTTGAGGTAGATAGTATTTTGGTTTTTGGACCATTGTGACAACTGCAGGACTTTCGTGAGGTCCAAGAGATGCATCAGTCCCCGGTGCAGGTTTCCAGCTGTCGTCCTTGAGTTGTAATGTCTTTGAGCTTCCCTGAGCAGGCTGTTTCGCTGTCACACAGTAATAGCGACTCTGTCCAGTGTTGTCCACCTTCTGTTCAGCAGCACTGTTCAAAGAAGAGGAACTGTTGAGCAGACTGGCTTGGTTTGGACTGTAGACATGGAAATGATCTGTAGGTAACTCCTGAATGCTGCTGTAGGACAGATAATGTTGCTGATCTTTAGGTGCAGCTAAGATTCTTGCATTGTGAAAAAAAGTGCTTTCATCACTGTACTGGTGCTGGTGGTGGTAACTGTAAGTAGGCTGTGCAAACCGAACATCGGTGCTGGACAAGGATGACTGCAGCTTGTTCACAGTTCCTGCATTACTACTGTACCTTTCACCAGTCGAAGAAAAATTGTGTTCTGAACTGAGATCAGATTGATGATCTGAGCTGCCGACCCTCCTGTCACATGCTCTGGAGGGCCGCCGCTGCTGCTCCACAGTTTCCAAGTTCCAATCGCTCCTGGGCTGAGACCGGTTCAGGGCTGTAAAGTGCTGCGTGCTGGCACCCTCTGAGTACACAGGGCCATGAGCTTTCTCGTGGCCTTTGGTAGCAGCAAAGCTGTCACTACGAAGAGGTGGAGGGGGAGGGGGAGGAGATGAAGACTTCTTCTTGTCAGGAACATACCACACAGGTCCAAAACTGGATCTTCCAGAGCTAGTGAGCTTGCTATCAGGGTGTTCCTCTATTCTAGGACTTCTGTTGTTCTCGTACTGGATAGAAGCTGGCAAATACCCAGGTTTGTCCTCTATTCCACTGTTATCATTCAAGAACTGGCCAGATTTGTTTCCATGCTTAGCAGCCTCCCACTGGCCTACTTTGTATAGCATGTTCTCTGTTGAGGAAGTGTCTGCATTGGAGAGAGTGTAGTCAGGGGTGCTAGAACTCGTGGAGAAAGACCCATAGGCTGAATCTCTCTTATTTTGGCTCCCTAGATGATCAATGCTACTATTAGACCTTGCAGAAGAAAGTCTTCCATACTGGGCTACTTGTGGAGTGTGGTCCCAGCTGTCCATACTTCCCAAAGAGCTGAACTGGTCAGAAGTGCGATGTAGACTTGACTGATCCCACGAGTTTGACAGGTCATGAGAAGAACAACTATGATAGGAAACAAAAAGCCTCAGCGTAAATATACCAGTCAAAAAATGCCACAACCTAATTATAAATATATAGCCACCAATTTTACTAACATTGGTTAGGATCCATCTGCACAGCAGTTACTCAAAACAAACAATTTAATAAAATTGGAAGTTTGAACACAAAGTCAGGGCTTTATCTCTGCCACTGATTCAAATCTTCAAGCCTTAATAACTAATTCAACTTCCCTTTGCAAGTTTACCACTAAGTAAGACTTATTTAAATCCTAGAAGGGTCCCCTCTCCCTCTGCAAACTGTTGATTTTGCTGACGTCACTTTTAGACAAATTTAGTTTGAGTTCCATTAGCTCCCTTTTTCCCAGGACAAACACCAACTTATTTTCCAGGCACCCCGACTCCTCCAGCTGTTAAAACTCACATACTGCCCCATTCACCTTTTGTAATCTCACTCTGAACTTCTTCAGCCCATCAAGCTATTCCCCTGTCCTTGCTTATCTGAACCTGCCCATTCATTTAGTATTTTCCTTTCTAAATGGATGTTCACTGCTTTTGCCTGAAATGCCACCACTGTAGCTCTGAGCCTCCACATGCACCTTACCAATGTTGTTTCAAACCGCTCTTAAGTTGACACCCTGTGCTGGTTTTGGCTCGGACAGAGTTATTTTCTTTCTAGTAGCTTGTGCAATGCTGCGTTTTGGATTTAGTGGGAGAATATACACCCTTACAAGAATGTCATTCCGTTCCATCCAGTTCCACAACACCGACAGGAAAATCTCAGGAGAAGCCAGAGCAACGGAAGCTCTCCATGGCCAAAACTAAACTTCTGACCTTCCTTTAAGAATCCTTACCACCATCAGTTCCTCTCTGCCACTCTTTCCTCTGTAGAAACGTCATGTTTCACACTGCAATTTCTCTGGATCACTTGCCTAGGACACAATATCAATATCTTGCTCCTTCTGCTGTTTTTTCCTACCCAAATAGGTTTTATTCTGTTTTCTTTCATCTTTCGCAGCACCCACCTCCTGTCAATCCAACACACGGATACAAAGACAAAAGTCTTTCCAATTATTCTCATCACATCTCCCTGTTTGAACTTCACTGGCAGCCACTCCTGCTTTTATATACCAAATTCAAATTCTTGCCCTCACATGCAAACCCTCTTGGTAGAAATCCCAGAATCATTCCACTTCCCCGCAGCTATAATTATACGAAGCATCTATCACATCTCGTGTAGTAAGGAAACCTGTGAAGCTAGCAATGAAATTAGATTATTCCACAGAAACACAACACAAAGAGCAATATGGATTTTCTTTTTCTGTCAAAAATATTGCAAAGGTCAACTCAACAGTTCTTTGGAATTCAGTATTAACATGAGAATTGCTTTTTCCCAACCTTTATTACTATAGCCTTTGTAACTTTTTATACAATGTGGTCAAGTGCAATTTACATTAAATATGGTATACCTTGTGCTTATTTTCTAAAAGCATTTTATTAACAAGATATACTAGCACTAGCCTCATCTTGTGGGCTTTGTGTTGTTTCTTTCTTTCATTTTCAGCATTTTAAAACAGCTTGTGAAATACCTAAGCTCTTAGCTGTCAACTTGAGCAGGTACTGTGGTTCATGTAGCAAGTGTTCTGGTCATTAGTAGGATCTCCTTCATTAATGAAGAATGCAATCCAGATATTGCTGAGACTTGCTGGTATTTATCCCCGCCTTCAGTACTAAGGAGATACTTGTCATCAGTAAAAATAAATACAACATGTGTGCAGAAAAGCTGTAATTTACAAGGCTCTTGTAGATCTGCTGGTATCAAATGTGGCCCAGGTATCATCTGTGTAAGAGGTCAAAGCCCTGCTAGAAAATGCCTAATGAAATTCCAGCAAGTGCAGAAAAAGCTTTCAAGAAAGGACAGGAAAGTTCCTGACGATGTGTTGCTCAAAGCATGGCGTCCTCTGGTCCCTAACGATGGGGCAATCCTTCCATGAACCCTGGCATGGAAGAGAGTCCAAAAGCCATTTCTCTGCTCGAGCTTGGCATCCCTGGATATTCTTCTCTCAATGTTTTTTTTTTTACAGTGGATTCACAAAAGCACCTACACCTACTAGCACTGCAGGTTGAAGTCTGGCAGGTAAAGTCCAGGTATAATCTACAAAGACCATCCTTGGCCACTTTGGCCAGTAAGTATCACTCCCAGCCCTGAGGCATGAGATTCTGATTCTGGTCCCTCCCAGAAATGACATCATCTCAGCAATTCAGACCACATGGGATCACAGAACAAATGTACCTGACCCTAATTGCACCATAAACTCTATTTAAGAAAGCCTTCTCAAAGCATGCTTGCCTCACACCCACACCTGTAGGGCCAGAATGGAGTAGAAGAGGTTGTTTGTTTGAACTGCACACCAAGACATGCAGGAAAAAAGAAAAGAGGAAAAAAAAAAAGGATCCTTCCATGGGCTAGGAAAAACACCTGCATCCATGTTGTTGAGGTATGACTTCTGTGAAAAAGACAGCAGCAGATTTACAAAGGGAGAGTAAGGAACCAAAAGCTTACAAGGTCTAACTCTGAAGGTTTGCCTGAGTGTCATCTAGACCTGGCCTAGTACTCCCAAGAAAGTTTTTTTGAATAAAAGTTGCATGATACAAAAAGCACATATAGCGGTGGACATGGAGAGCTGGGCTCCAGAACTACCCTCTCTCCTATCTGCACTGGTAACAATTTTTCTAATGCACTTCTTCCTCTAGCTTTAGCACTTTCTCAAAGGTCTAAATTCAGTAGGCTGACAACCCCCTGCTCTTCACCAAATCCAATTACCCATAACCTAATCTAGCATCTGCCTAGGTAGTAAGGGCAATCTTGAGAGGGTTGTTTTGTTCAGCTACACCCCATTCCGCCCCCCCCCAAAATCCAGGCATATTCTGCTTGGAAGAGAGCTAAAGAATCTCTCCCCCTGATTGAGCTCTCCATGCTTTACAAGTGATTTAGTTTTCACTCTCACAGAGAGAATGCAGACAGGCACATTCAGAAGAGATTTTAGGCTGTGAATACGCATCTCAGATGCTTAGGCTCAAGGAAGGACAAGAAATTCCAGAAATAGCCCAAGGATGAGATCCTTGGGCTAGAAATATCCCCTCCTCGGGCTACTTCTATTATCTCATTGCATGCTGCTGCTTTCAGCTACTGATTGCTGTGCCTCTGTTCAGCTTGGTGCTTGACTCAGAGTGCAGGGTGCTTCTCAGTTTGTAAACTGTGTTTTCAAAGTGTGGAATCTCTGAAGCTCCTCGCCTTCTGTTTTTGCAGGCAGCAAACCCAAAGAGCCCTCCTCTGCAACTGGGATCCTCAAAATACCCAAGCCCTTGGTCTGACACTCTGGGACTGCTGGGCCTCCAGGAGCCACAGTCTGAGGTCAGCTCTGCCCCTGAAACTGTCTCAGGCAGCAGAGAGATCTCCTAAATACATCACCTTAAAATGGGCAGCAAAGGCAGCTTAAGGGGTTCACAGGATGGCAGTTCCCTGGGAGCCCTGAAACTGGACTGTGTTAAAGTTACTAAATCTTTCAGTAGCATGGGAGAAAGCAGAATTTGCCCTTTTTATTAACACTGATATCTACAAGCAGTTGCTGCTACTTCTGACACGTTGGGAGGAGAGGATTGCTCTACTCCCCTCCCACTTTTCCTTTACACCCATAATTTCCTGTCCAAAGCTCATTTGAAACTGGCCTTGGGCCAACTTAATACCGGTTTTCCTTTTATAATAAATAATTATATTACATGCTTTATAATTTAATTCAAGTATTTTTAAAATAATAGGGAGGTTCTCAAGAAAGCAATATAAAAATGACTGCAAAACTGACAAGAAAAAAAAAATTAAAAGCTTAAAATATAAACGTTCTTCTGTTTTACCTACCATGATAAATTAACATCAAGAAAAGTAATGATGGAGAATGTACAGCAGCAAGTATAGAAAACACAAGCCTACTTTCCAAACTGGGATTGTGTACCAGACTCATTTTTTTTACTGCTCAGTTTAACTATGGCTCAATGGGGACTGAGAAGAAAAAAAAAAACAAAACAACAAAACAACAAAAGAAGATAAAAAAGTAACCTCTGTGAAAAAGCTGAAAAGTGTCACCTAGGAGCAGAAAACAAGAACCTGTAACCCGACACAAGCAGGTGTTACCTCAAAGTTTCAGAGATAAAACTGCCAACCTCTCTTCCCTAGTGCTGGATGAGACCTAACAAATATTATGGTGCTTTAAACAGAGATTAAAAATCCTTGGTCGTACAGCCATACTAAACAAGCAGGAGCACAGCTGTAGGGAAGATCAGATGACAGAAAGACAGTGTAATAAACCCAGTAATACCTCCAAGTCCACCAGGAAAACATTTGGCACCTTCCCTTTAGGAAAAGGCTTCTGAATAGTTTGAAACAGTATTTTTCAATTTCTTCTCCCTTTACTGTTTCACTTTCAGTATATTAATTTTGATGGGTTTTTTACACTTACAAAGCTTCAGGATTTTACCAGTGGACACTGAAAGGAAATGCACAGCAAGAAACATAACCTTTTGCCTGTCTTTAAAGTTAGCTTCTTACCTGTCAATCACACGCACATATCGCATAGTGATTCTGAAATCCACTCATCCATATGTCAAACTTCCCATGCTCCCCCTTCACGCACTGCAAGGACAGGCAACACTAAAGACGTGTAACACAACAATTCTGCATTCATGGTCTAAAAAAAACCAAACCAAACCCTCAGTGACATGACCTACATGATTACTGTCTCGCTGTTGGAGTGCAGTGCGTGTAACCTAAGGAGAGACTCACCTTGCATGATAGCGTGAGTGCCAGGAAGCGCAGGCATTGGAGGAAAGGTGTGACGTGGCTGTCTCAGGTTGACTTTCTGTGAATTTGGTGGCATGCCAGGAGTGAGGCCTGCAGGCTAGGTCATTCCTTCTGCAAACGAGAGTTGGAGTGGATTAGGTTAATGCAAACAGTTCAGTAAGGTGACACATGGCAAATAATCCACCAGGGCAGTAGTCAAACGCTGCACAGGTAGGACAGCGGCATAATGACTTTCAATGACAAGTGAGACAACTTTCTACGTGCATGCCAGTTTTGAAAAGACACCATTATTCATCTAAATGGTTGACATGCAGCAAAACATCTATACAGTAAAAAGAACCAGACCTCCAAGGTCTGTGCTTGGGTGTTGTGTTTGTTTATTTAATTAATTTTGTTATTTTTATTAGTTTGTGGTTTTTATTATGCTTTTTTTTCCTTAAGGTTTTATTTATTTTGGGGGTGAGGTGGTTTTTATGAGGGGCAAAGACAAGCTAACAAATCTTAAAATACCTGATATAAATCTAGAGTTTTAAATCTAAAGCTGAAACTGAGACTTATGACTCTTTTATGACATGACAACATCACAGTAGGGCACTGGCAGTTTTACTGTAGGTGTGTGCTATGGGAGGAGGTGGGAATAAAAGAGTTAATGACAGGAAGGAATGAAGCCATGTACTTTGCTTCATACAAGATAGTAACTAATATAACTAATAATATTAACTCCAGTCAAGTTCCTTCAGCTCTTGAAATGTTTGGCACCCCAGGTATGCAAAAGGTTTTTGTTTTTAAAGAATTAACCTCAAAAAATAGTTCAGCGATTCATGCAAGTCCCCAGATATCTACTTCGATATCACCTCCAAACGTACATGCTCATGTAACTGAAGATGTCCCTTCTAAGAAGTACAACAAAGAGTTGACAGAGCTCAGTACCCTGCAGACCCTTCTGCAAAACTGCTCTACACTCCTCTGGCCCTCCCTTCTGTTCAGGAATTAGTAACAACAGCTCGCACTTCCTTCAAAGACTTGCTGTTTGTAACACCTCTCATCGCTCAAGAAATGTGTACTCCAACCTTAAGAAAGCCTTCTGGGTGGAATTCATCTACTCCTGTTTCAATGAGTAAATGCCAAGCATGGGCCATTGGTCTAGACCCTCTCAGTCACTCAGGAAGAAACCAGGAACTTCTGGTTCCTGCCCTTCTCTTTGGCTCATCCCAGAGGAAGTGTCGTTTAAAATTTAGATGAGGTGTAAGGTGAGACAAATTCCATCCTTCCAAGTTACAGTCTGAAACAAAGGCTTATAGGACCTTAGCTCTTGGGGGGGTTCTTATGTACTTGTGTATTTATCAAGTTATTACTACAAGGTTAAGTAATATGTCTAAGTTACAAAAGCAATTTGCCAAACTGATGAAGTGTTCCCTATTTTCAACTTGAAGTCTAAAGGCAGATCTACATTTTTTTTTACTCATTCTTCTTCTCAATAAAATTGGGTTATCAGACAGCCACTGGATTTACAGAACAAAACTCATTACAGAATCCAGCAACTTCAAAACAGGTCAAATTTCAGTATAGGGGCTTTCTGCAGCACGTTCAGGAAGATCTGATGAGTTCAATAATGAATTGCCTTTCCAAACACTGCATGCAGGATTACTCAAGGAGAATAAGAATTCTACAGGGAAGCTGTAATTTTACTAAGAAGTGTAGCATCATTACTGTCACTAAAACAAAGAAGTAATTGTTTCCATAAACAAAAGCCTACTCTTCCCAGCATGACAAAAGAGAAAACAGTTAAGCAGAGCATCACTGTGTTCTTTCTTGGTAGGATATGAAATTCAGAGGGTGAGTGAAGGAGCCCAATTACTCTCAGTACAAACAAATGCAAAAGATCCACTCAGCCACCCGAGGCTGGGTCCCAGATGCTCCTCCCGTACTCCAAGGGCTCCAAGCCTGAGTCCAAGTGTGGAAAAAAAAATAATCTTTCCACTGTTCAGCTGCACAGAAGATCGAATGTTTTGGTTTGTTTTTTTTCCACCCCTACAACTTACCTCTAATGGTAATAATTCCAGCTCGTCAACCCCAAATACCTATTGAGGCAAATTCAACAGGCCTCCTAGGCATCAGTTCAGCAGTATCTGAGACAATTACTGTTCCATGATGCTTCACTAAGGAAACACAAGGCTATAAATCTAGCACAACACAAGCAATGGTTTGAGTGTAAGGAAACGAGGGCTGGGAAGAGGGCTTCTGCTACAGTTTGCTATGGGCTTGGCAAAAGGTAGGAGTTGAATCAGTGGGAAGGAACGGATGGGATGCACTTGTAAGGTCAGTACTGTACCTCATGGAAGTTCTCAAGATCTTCATAAGATAGTTTCTCGCTACATGAACATCATTTTCAGATGGCATTTTCTGTGCTACAACATCCATCACCACTTTCATCTTCCTGAGCCGCCAAGCAAGGGGAGAAACAGACTAGACTAAGTTGTGACATGAAGCAAATCAAGTGGACAGGAACTTAAAAATTCTGGTTTATTTTTTGTATTTCTGGACACACATGTATCCTTGAGAAGTTCTTTTTTCTTTCTAAGACATAATAGTCTAAACAGCCTAAAAATACTGGTGAGATACCTAGAAGATGGAATCATGCAGCCACCCTGAACTCCACAACACGACTAAAAAGTCACTTGCTGTGCATAGTCAACAATGCCTTCTGCCACATTCTGACCCTTTAATTGCATCTGCTATGTCCTGCACATCAAGAAACATTTTTTTTCTAATAAGTGAAGCACAGTATGAATTTTGACTCCAGAACTCAGCACAAATAGGTAGGAGGACTGAAAAGAAAAGGTTAAAATACTCAAAACTGGAATATTTTGCAGGCAAGTAAAGATGCTGGAAGCTGAGCATTTAGATTCTAATGTAATACCTCTGTATTAATTCTGAGTGACAGAATGAGATCATCTGAATCTCCAACCCAGAAAACCTCTAGCATTTACGGCAGCATTAATAAAAGCATTTCACTGAGTGTATCTTTCTACCATGCTTTTACAAAAGCTGCTGGAAGTAAAAGGCTGATAAGCTTTGAAGATGTGATACAAAGGGGAAACCCCCCAACAATTGCTACTGACAGTAAGCAATCTCTTAGAGGTCCCAGTGACATGTGTGTGGAAATGCTGTAGCTATAAAACAACATTTCCAATCAATTTAATTGTTGTGGTTTTTTTTAATAAATCCGTCTTTTTATAGTTAGTGCTTGGGAGTTATTAAGAAAGACATTGGGAATGTCACAGGCTATAGAGTTTAGAAATACTGGTTTAGAATGCTGCAGCAATACTGAGGAGGTTAACTGGGGAGGGAGGGGGGAGGAAGAGTAAAAAAAACATACTTCCTTCATCAGGAGAGAAAAACAATTAAACTGGACAAGTAGATTTTTCTGTAAACAACAAAAGCCAGAAAATATCTTAAAAATTAAAAGTGAATAGGAAATAAACAAAGTAAGTGAACTACCTCAGCATACACCAGTAATAGGGATGAATTCAAGCCATTTCCCCTGTTTTCACACACATCCTGAGTTCCTGTAGGAACTCCTTGGATAAAAGACCATCACATATAACAGAGGCATGCGTTTCCCCCTCCGTCTCCAACAGAATTTGTTGTATTCTCATCTACCCAAGAGCACCTTGTTGGAACCCTATCAGACTGGCTTTTGCATTTGGAGTCCCAAAGGCAAAGGAGGACAGGCAGCTCCAGGGACCTGCACTTGGGTGGAAAGTGAATGTAAGGATTTTTTTGGCTGCTAATGCTTCGTCCCAGCCCCCTGCTGACATAATGAGGATGGAAGGCTTGGCTGCTGGCTCCTGTGTTAAGCATCAAGCTGCACATCTTTCATTTCAAGTAGTGGCAGCTACACACGAGCAGGGCTGTAGAGTGCTTCTGAAACAGAATGCTGGCTTTTCAACCCTCTCATCTACCTCCTTACTGGCCACTTCTCTTTAGCTCAAAGGAGTGTTTTTCAATACCAGCAGCACTGACATACCCACACAGCCACCCTCTGATTTGCTTCAAGAACAAGGTAATGAACAGTTCCTGTGGATTTTTTTCAGGTAAATGTCTGGAAATATGAAAACGAATGGAGTGATGCTACTGGGGCATTTTAACCAGGACTGCCCAGCCAACTCCTCTTTTAAAGGCTATCTTCTGGTACTGCATGTCCTTACGTTACCCCAAATTTACCATCCATACAATTCTTTTTCAAGTTAAATCAAAATAATTATTCAAAATGGCTGAGCTCGTTGGGGGTGGAAGAAATTCCGTCTCAAAAGCCCCCCCCCCCAGCAGGTTTCACTTCTGCTGATAAAGGCAGCACAGAGCTGCCACGAGGAGACCTCCTTGTCACCTGCCACTGTGGGCACAGTGGCTGGTGGAGGCAGGGCCCCCCCACCCCCAAAGCAAGCTCCTCACAGTGAAGGCATCTACGGTGAATATCCAGTATCACCCAGCTCCACCTAGCTCTCCTGTCTGCTTGCTACCTAACTGCTCGCATGCCAGTTAATCTGTCCCCAGGACATTCAGGTGGCACACTATGCTGTGACCCCCAAGTGTCACACAGGGGTATTTTCCTTCGGGTGGCTACAGCTCTGAGACCACAGAATTCACCGCACTGCTTCGAATGTCAGGCACTAGAACAGGTTGCTCAGAGAAGTTGTGGATGCCCCATCCATGGAAGTGTTCAAGGCCAGGTTAGATGATGATTTGAACAACCTGGTGTCCCTGCCCATGGCAGGGTGTTTGGAACTAGATGATTTTTAAGGTCCCTTCCCTACTGAAATCATTCCATGATTCTAGGATTCTGAATCAGTAGTAATCATTTATAGTCAGTTTATGGCACATCTAACTCAGACTTTGCAAATGCAAGGCTTCCTACTGCCCACCTGCATCAGCTGCACCAGGAAATAAAAGCCAGGTTTAGGCCAGAATTCCCAGTGTTTCTAATTTCAAGGGAAGAACACAGTGGTGAGTCAGTGGCCTTAGTCACAACTGAGCTGTATCGATAAATAACTGTTATGCACTGTCAGCAGTAATTAAAGTTGAAACTATTGTAGTGATTACTTATATTAAAGATTCCTTTAAAAAAATATATTCAGTTTTCAGTCGCTTTAGTTTCTACAGAACATTTCTTCTCACAAAGCTGCAGAGCACTGCAGTGGTACAGTCCATGTGTTTCAAGGCACAGGTTCCCTGCAAGCCCCAGAACTGGAAACCAGTTAATGTACCTAAAGTGAACAGCAGGTATCAAAATAAAAATTCTTCTCTTTCCATTCATAGAATGACAGAATCGTTCTGGTTGGAAATGACCTTTAGGATCACCAAGTCCAACAATATTCACCAAGATGCAACACTAAGAAATGCAGGAAAGCTGCAGCACTGAGATAAAATTGAATCCTACACATGCTTGAAGGTCAGTTGTACAGTTCAATGGCATTCTCAAACAAGAAGCACACTCAGGCGCTGCAAGTACCAAACAGCACCTCTTCACAAGGTTCCCTCAGATTGTGTCAAAGCCAAATAAACCAAATAATAATGCAGTTTTTTGTCCTACAGAAGAAAAATCCTCTTACACATTGCTAAGATGGCCAGTTACAAACAGTGTTGCCCCACGCCAGCCATGCAAGGTAGTTCAGTCTTTGGGCTCTCCTCAGAAAACTGCTCATCCACTGTTTTTTTTTCAGTTCACACAGGGAAATTTGTAGTGACAGCACAGGTGCCCTTGCTTGTCCCATTATAAATCCCAAACCAGCTTCATAGTTCCCAGCTATCTCACCTCACCTTCTTTAAAACAACACTAGACCAGACACACCAACACTTTGTAAACTTAACTTCTTTAAATGTACAATTTTTTCTGGGAGGAAAAAAAAAATCTTGCCATGCCATGCCTTGTTCTTTTTTTTTCTCCTCTGCAGTTCACCAACCTTGTGCTCAATGGATTAAAATATACTACGAGATCAACACATCATGCAACTAAATGGGTATGCAAAGAAGCCACTGCAATAAACTACTAAATCATTTAATTGATGAAATACATTATTTGGGGTTTTTTCCTAGTCTTATGAATCCTTGGTGGAAAAAAAAAAAAAGATGCTGAAGACCACCGGGAAGCTGCAGCTACCTGCTGGGGCCTTAAATAATAAGAAATTAATAATGTCACTATTTTTCATTCCAAAAATAGTTCAATGTATTTTTCTCTGCAGATTGGGAAGACTTCACCCAACTGTCTAACCTGGAAGCTCATGATTAGAACAGGGTGATTTTTTTCCTCTTAAAAAAAAAGAAATAGCTATCTGAACAAATCCAGTACCTTTTTGAATAAGCACTTATTTGGTCAAAATGTCCTTTCCTTTCACCCTCCCTTTAAAGATAAACAACATTCCTTTCTGTGGAGTACTGAAAGGAGTCATCACCTTCCATAAAAGACCTTAGGTGTTTTCTCTCTTAGGTAATTATATTTGCAGAATTCAAATTACTTCGTGTTACATTAGTCACCACTGGCAGATCTAATGTGGAAATGCAAGTATGTAAAATTTGGCAGCAGATTAAGGTCCAGCAGTAAAACTATATAAGGCATGGGAAGAGCTTCTTGTGTCATTCGCAATAATTAAAACATCCAGGAGTTAGCCTAATCTAGGCTCAAGCAGTTGTTATCAATGCCACAAAGAAGCTTTAGGTTAAGTGAAATACAATCCCCTCCTCCTTTCCCCTTGGCATTTTCAGTGTTGTCCTGCCTCCCAACGTACCCCTCTACATCTTTGGATTAACAGAAAACCAAGCAATGGGTAAAAGTGATATTAAAAGAAGGACAAAGAATGCAAAACTTGAGCATTTTTCCTGAAAATTAAGTTACTCTCTCACTTTATTTCTTCCTCTTTTCTCTGAAAACAGAGAAGGGTGGTGGTGTGCATGTGCAGAAGAATATGAGGAGGTAGGAAAACCCAGAGAAACCCCCCTGAAAAATTTCATGCAACAATTGCATATTAAAGAATCCCCCCAAAATAAAAAAAAACCTCCCACAATGTATTTTGAAGTGAACCTTCACTGTCACTCATAACCAATACTGATTGTTCAAAGTACTTTTATATACATATCTTTATATACACAGACATATATATCCATCCATACATGAGACATGTATACGCACACATATATGCACAGTCACTTTTTCGACTTCCCAAAATATGCCTACAGCTTCTCCATCCAGACTGATGGTTTTGCACTTCAACCACCAGTTTCTGATCGTCCCAATATGCTGCTGAAGCCCTGCTAAAACCAGCCTTCTGAATTTGCCTGCCTGCGCCTTCCTGGAGCACCACAGCCCCAACTGCTTTGATCCCTTTTGTAAGGTTCTGCTGCCTACTGCCTTTCACTCAGCATCAGCCTTGGACGCCCCAGCTACCTGCTGTCCTGAGGCTAGACAGCAGAAACACCAGGATTTGAAATTTTGAGTTAACTGGTGTCACATCCTCACTTCTACAGAGATTACATTTCAAATGTTTAAAATCTGTGTTCATGGTGAACAATACATCTGAAAAACTACCAGTAAACATCATCATGGTAAGTGTTTTAATCAAATACCTTTCACACTTGCAGATCTATAATGAGATCTATAAAAACAACACACACCATCTCTTCTCTTTCACACTTATTTGTCTCTGAATAATAAAAAAAAAATAAATGCCCAAATGGAACTCTGCCTGGGATGAAAATTTGCTGAAAGTTGTTAAATTAGCTATCTGCTGAAGATTAAATGGGAATGCTTTCACATCACAACTGATCAAATGCTGCTTATATAATATTTAAAAAGCTAGCAGGCCAGCTCAATACCCTAGGAAAGTGAGTTTACTGGTGGAGCTCTTAATATCAGAAATCATTATTGTTAGTTTGCCAACTGGGCACTGTTTTCCAAAATAAACACAAGGAGGCTGACATACACAAAGTCAAATTACTACTGGCAACACTGGAGCCATACCAGAGATTTTGCTTCAAGACTCTGCTACTCTCCATTAACAACAGCACTCACCCCATCTGTTGGTCAGAATCACCTCTCATAGTGTATTAGCACCCATTCTTTGGGGAAAATCCCCTGGAATAGGGCGAACCAATGATAAAAACTAATCAGCTTGGTGTATGAAAAAACCCTGACCTCAGACACCTGATCCCCACTGCCTCTATCCCCTTGTCTGCTGACAGCTGAATCAGCAAAAAACCTCAGACCCCAAGACTGTGAACATAACAAGGACAGACATACAAACTGCAGAAGATGGAAGAGCTGAGAGAAGAGTTAGGAGGCTCAAGCAACACAGAAACTCATGTATAGAAATGAAAAATAAAGAACAAGCTTTTAAGGCAAAGAAGAAAGTGATTAGTAGGCACTGTCATCCTGAAACAAACCTGTGACTGCCTGAGCATACTCAACTCTTTCCAAAATTCAAATGATTTCGATAAGCAGAAAAAAAGAAATTAAAATTGGGTTCCTAATAAACTTTCTGAATCATTTATCAAATAGTAAAGGATTATACTTTTTGGTTAAAATGTATATTATATACATATATATACAGACATATCTATTATATGTATATTAACACATTATAGTTGAAGGAAATTGTGTCTCCGTTAAGGAAAGTTGTTAACAACTGAATAACCATGAAGTGCTGAACAAGCCTGGTTTAAGACCAGCCCACCCAATTCCTAATCCCTGGCAATTACAGAAGCTCCTTGCAAGAAATTTTTGTATCCTCACCCTCTCCCTGGATGGAGTCACCAGAATGACTCCCCCTGGAGCACTGTCACCGCCTTCATCTTTGCATCCTTTCCCCTCTCCCATTCCATACGTGTTTGGGGTTCCTACAGAGTCTTTTCCCACCTGTGTCTTCATGTTGACAGCCTGACAGGTTTTTATGTGTCAGAAGGCAAGTTGCAATGACAGAAGGTGATGCTGTAGTCAATAATCAAGTTAAAACATGTAGGAAAACCTGACTATGTATTAAAGCCAGTGTCTCAGGCTATTTAATTATATTAGATTTAAGGGCTCTATCAATGGCTGTAAGAATTATTTAATGATTTAGATAAACTGCTTTCAAAATCTGTTTAGTTTAGGGACGATGTGCACACCTGATTTCAAATTAGGCGTCAGAGCTGAACCTTCCAAAACCTACAAAATGTTAACACATCTACATGTAACCTCCCCCCCATTATCTATGAGCTAACAATCAACACAGCATGCCTGAGAAAAAATTCTATAAGCCCACGCCCCTCACCGTGTGTGGATGTGTGTATGTATTGGCTGACCCTCAACATAAATGAAGAAAATGCAGGACAAGTATCTGACCTTTGTTCCATCAGAATCCACAGGACATTTCAGAAGTGCATAGACAAGATCACCAAATAAAATACTCTTCTCAAAAAGAAATCTGATTCTCTCAGCTCCCTCTGCTCCAGTCCACCCAACCCCAATTTACTCCTGACATACCCTAAACTCACAACTGAGCTTTCTCCAGCCTGTAGATCCTTAAAAAAGGATCTCAATGTCTGTAATAATCTTGCTCTCAAGACCTCTGGATTCACTATACCATTAACTATAAATTTCCATGCATAAAAGTGAAATCCAGTACCTGTTTTTCCTTAAGGTAGGATTTATCAAACTTCTGCAACGTGGAAGCTGGGTTAACTCATAGAGGATGCAGCTCTGCTAACCCCTAATATTCCCAACCTAAATCTGGTGCAAACTGGATACAAACAGCTTCTGTTTTCTTCAGGGAATGATTACTACCCGCTCTTGTCCAGCCTGAAGCTGTAACATCGAGATCACCACGACATTAGAAAGGAGGTAAAGACATCCTGACATTGTAAGACCAACAGTGCCATACCAGGGACAACTCAGTTTCCCGTCTCTTGAATTTCGGTATCGATATTCTAAGTCAACCTTCCAACTATTTTTACATCAAATTTCTAGCTTTCTCACTTCCTGAGACCTTTTTCAGTGCTGTAACACTTTCCCCACCCCAAAAAAAAATAAAACAACCACCTACAACAAATAGAGTAGCAGAAATTAATTAGGTTCAGCAAGACCTTAGAGAAGGAAAACTGTTCACAGCAAGGAATGGCTAAAGCAGATGCACTACAGGAATGGTATTTAATAAAATAAATAGAACAATACTGCAGGTCTCCATTACAATGACATAGTCATTGGAATAAGATGCAGAATCAAATCAACAGGCCCACATGAAGTCTTTTTGTTTATCTATTTTAGAGCTTGCACTTGTTAAATATTCAACTATTGCTTCTCAGCCTACTGACACAACATTTGGGCTTCTCAGATCATCTCCCAGATAAATACTGGCCACATCACACAGCATCCAGGACCCATTTATTCCATTATAGTCAAAACTGGGACAAAAGACAAGTGCAATACTGTAGAAAAAAAAGCCAAGCAGTATTTTTCCACATTAATAAAGAAGCCAATACACTTTCTGTGCAGAAACTGTTCCTTGAGGCACCTTGGTCTCAGAAGGACAACAAGAGATCTGAAAGGAAAAACTGCTCCATAAAAAAAAAAGAGAAGGAAAAAAAAAACAGGAGGAGGGGAACAAAGAAGACCTCTTCTTCTGGGAGAGCCCCTTCTGGACTACACATAAAAGAGTATGTAAAAATTTATAGGGTTTCCACTGAATGTGACGTTTGGAGATAGCTATGTAACTAAATCACTCTGTGATATATGGCACTATTTTTAAAAGTATTTTTATTATCATAATAACGATTTCCAGATTAAACCAGACATTAGTGTTTTGGCACATTGCTGAGCTCGTAATTTGGGCATGAAATCTCAGCTGCCTTAACGTGTTGGGAGCCCAAGGCATAAGGTGGTTATAGTTGCACAACCATCTTCTGAGGTAACCTCTCCCTCCTTACCTCCCAGGGGCAGCTCAGATTTCAGTTAGAGAAGCTAATTGTTCAATTCCAAGTTATATCCCCTTCTTAATCTCCAACTGATGACTGCAACAGTACAATCTGAAACACTCACACATCCGTCTACAATCTCTCCACTGGAAAAGGGCAGATATTTCCCTGCAGCTTCTTGGAGCACGAGCTCCTCTCCTCTTGTGATGGCATGAATTTGGGCGTAATCTCTGCAGGATTTTGTGCAGAGACCCTTCATTCAAGCAGAGATCTGCACAGGCAGGTGTAATGTTGTCACTACTGTTCCCACCAGCCTGCAGGGCTGCAGATTTGCACCTTACCCTGAGAAAGGCAAGGCCACCCCCGGCTGTCCCTGTCGGGGAGATGGAGGTGGCAGCGAGACAAGTGAAAGCAGCTGGCTCCTCTACATCCTGCTGCATCTCCTGACATTTTATTCTGTCAGAAACAAAGGTGGGCCCCAACTTCAATCCTCCCTGTTACAAGACAGTGCTGATAAGGACACAGTGATTAAGCCAAAGATCCAGCTGATGGTCACAGAAGCAAGAATGGGTAAGAAAGACCTTTCTTCCTCTGCATCACTGCTCTTATGAGTGAGTATCTGGGTCATTCAGAGCCAGTGATACTCTTCCTCTCACTGCAAAGGGAGTAGCAGCTGTGCCAAGAGAAGACAGGTCCCTTTGGTCTCTGCACAATGGACTTGTGTCTGTTTCCACCCTTGTCCAAACCTTCCTCCTCCATCGCACACACAGAAACAAAACAGGTACATCTGAATCCTGAAAATAGAGGGCTTAATTTCTTCACTCCTCACAATAACATGAGACCCTTCCAGAAATGTTGGCACAAACTATAACTGACAGTTCGCAGCAAGGAAATGCAATGAATGCAATGATATTAAACTGGTAATATCTCTGTCAAAGATTCAGCCATGTCAGCCACCTCACACCCTGCCCCAGAGAAACACTAGTGGACGTGGACAACTGTCCATCTCCCAGATCACACCTGAAGCTCATGCCCTGAGTCAGCATCTCCCAGAGCTGCCGACCAGAGCCTCCAGTCCAGGTGAAGAGCCCACTCCAGTCCAGCCACTGTGCAAACACACTCAGGTCTTCAGTAAATTTATGCTAATCAAACAAACCCCAACCCTACTTAACCTATTAGCTGCAACTGGGAACACATAGAGGCCGTACTTTGATCAGATGTAGGCAACCTTAAAACACTGAAAACCACTTAGAGCTGGAAGTTTAAAAGTGACCAGACAACTTTGATTTCTGTTATTCCCAGAGCGGAGCTGATTTTGTTTAGTGGATAATACTCTTGCAGGGTTTTACGCTTATTTTGCAGAAACTGTGTCAAGATAGGCACTCAATTTAACATCATTAGGCTTGAAAGCTGGGTTCAGTCACTTCAGAGAAAAATAAAAGCTATTTTCTGAGCAAGATTGAAAACAGGATCACTTCACAGCAATAACAACACAAATCTTCAATAAATTATTCCTCTTCCAGCCCACCTCACACCACCCCTTCAGATCTCAGTCTTTAGTCACCCTAATTATCACCAAGAATAAGTTTTACAAGAGAGTCAATCTGGCAAAAATAAAATGAAAAAAACCACAAGTTGAAACATGTGCTTGGATACAAAGAAATCAAATCGCAAACAACCTCAATTATTTTCCACTGCCAGATCAGTTACAATGAATGAGAAAATAGAGGAAAAAAAGCTCTAGCTAATATTCGTAAAGAGTTACTCCTGCTGCTAAAGTTTGTGGGTTAAAAAAAGCTGCTGGGGCTATCAGCATCCCTCTGAAGTAACTGTGTAGTTTAATAAATTAATTCATCTGTGCACTCTTCCCATATAAAGGTATAGATCCCGACACGAGGTATCTACAGATGATCTCACAACAAATAACAATACTATATTCATGTGCAAGTTGTGCCTACATCACTATTTTTAAAGCCAGAGCAGTGAATATGGCTCTGTCTAACAGTGAATACTCAGCTGCTTGCATTACATGTCCTAGATTTACTCTTCTCCAGCTGGAAAACAAAACTGGGTTGTAACACTGGCATTAGAGTTGTATAGAGCTCCCTCGGGGAACTTTAAATAGTCTCAAAGAATAGAAAAGATGTCTTTCATATATAAAAAAGATCGCTGAAAGACACACTGCATACTACATATGAGCTCCAAGTGCTTAGCTAAAGTCTAATATTTTATAGCTTTGGATACAAAACTATCCAAAGTTCAGTGAGGTCAGCAGAAATGTGTGATGTGCTGGATGTGCCAGTGCTTTGCTGTGTATTATTATGCTTTATTATCAACCAACAGTAACCAGAAGAAGTTGATCATAACTCTTCTGGGATCCTGGCACACAAATACAATGGGCAGCTCCTACCCAAGAAGCTCATGCTGGAGGGAAGCCCAATTAGCCTCACTAGATTAAGGATTTCTCTAATGGACCTGGCTGCTCTGTCTGGTCACCACTAAGCAGATGGAGACAGAAACACATCCTGAGCCCACGCTGCTCCAGCACCCCACCTTCACAGCATATGTTCTCCAAGAGCAGGAAGCAGCTACTGCCTGGCAGTAAGGAAAAAATCCTGCTCTGACAAATTTATCGTTTAACACCTTCCCCTCCCTTCCCAAAATTGCATGTGACAACTGTATTTAAAAGATTTATTTTTTTTTCAGTTTTGGTCACTATTTCGTATGCCTTTCTACCCAGCGAGAAATCCCACCATCCCTTCTTTAGATTTACAGGGAGGAACAGTTTTGTCTCAAACATTTAGCAGCACGCTCATTTCCTCTTGTACTGTTCTGTAAAAATCCCCTTGCATCTTTGTGTAACCTGCGCAACCCGTCAGGAAACTGCTCGTAGCCTGGGAAACTTTTTCCCTTGAACTCTCCTTTTACACCAATAAAAACTCAACACTGAAAACCTCTCAGGCATTGGCACTTTGTTTCAGTAACAGAATGACTTTGCTGCTCCATTTGGGGACGAAGGGACTGTCCCAAGAAAACTAGCTGCAGACCTGTTTTAAAGTAACCATGACAAACCAGCCCATTGCACGTCCTCGCTGCGAGATCCATGGTTTTGCTCAGCAGCACAAAGCATACTGAAGACAGGTCTGCGCGAGGAATGGGAGGCAAATTGGCAAGCAAACCACAGAATACTCTTCTCAAAGTCTTCCACACCTGCTGACTCCACTTCATCATGAAATTTTAATCACATGCATTTTAGACAACACTGCATGGCTTTCCCCCCGCCCTCCACAGACAAGTTAATAAGATACAAAAAGAACCAAGAAAAAGACACCTTGACCACTTGCCTATCCCAAGGATGGGCCGTAAGGGTGAGAAGCTGCCGAAGCCGATCGGGTGCCGATGTCCTGCCTCCCGGCCAGTCTGACAGGAGCCTCCAGCACAGCCCTAGGTACCTATCCAGGCACTGTGCCAGGCAGCACCTCCTCCCCAGACCCCTTCCTCAGGGACCAGGCACAGCGGGCAAACCTCCACGCCAGGGAGTGCGACTGGGCCAAGAGGGAAGCGATGGGGCCACAGCTGTGGGCTAGGGCAGCACACGTGGGGTGCAGGTGGCACCCGCCTGAGCTCTGTCCCCAGCCAAAGCAGATGATGCTGGCGGAGCGAAGCACGGGACCTCGGCAGCCCTCCGCAACCGACTGTCCTCCTCCTTGCACTAATCCGCGCCTCTCTGCCAGCTTAGGGGATATAATTAGAGTCACAAAGGAGCCTTGGTACTGCTCCCTGCTAAGAGGCCATAGCAGTTTTGATCAGTCATACCCGTGACTCTGCTCTGGGGAACACTGCCCGCGGAGCTCCACAGGGAAAAGCTGAGCAAAGCCCCCCAAAAATGAAACCAGAAGACTGTTCCAGGAGGAAGAGGAGGAGGAAGAGGGATTTTCATTCTTAATTTGAAGCATATTTGACATGGCACATGGAAAATATACTGAGATTATTCTGCTGAAACTGTTGTGGGGTTTTATTTTCAGTTGTTACGCCCTTTCTTTTTGAAATCTTTTAAACAAATATATGGATTAATAAACCAGTCCAGGGCTGGTTACATTATAAAGAAGTTACTGTCACCTACAAGCGACAAAGTCCAAAAGCTATAAGAAAATCTCCAGAACAACCCAGGCCTCTTAAGATCTGCTAAGGTGTCAACAGTATTTGAGAGTTACAGACATTCTTCCTGCACATTAAAACCAAGTTAGTCTTTTCAGAGAGCATCAGTTTCCCCAAAAGCAAGGCAGCCTGTGATATCCCTAGAAATAAATAACCTCCACTCCGAAAGGCACTGGAAACCTCCACCTATGGAGAAACGTAGAAGGTACATCCTTCCACCCCCCAGGGAAAACAGTATTACAAAGTTCCGGGCGGTTCTTTCAAGTGACAATTTATTTTAATAATCTTTTGAAAAGAATTAGCTTTATTCCACAGTCACATCAATCCCTTGCTGCTGGGCCAATCTGCACATGCAAGCTTACTACGATTGCTGACCATCATCATACCTGGGGATGTAAAGAATACAGTAACAGGAGGCACAGTTTATTTGGAGGAAAATTAAGAAGACCAGTGGTGCTGTATTCCCAAGGATCAGCCCAGAATGAGGAGGAGAAACTTTCTCCTTATATACTGGCCTATGTGCTGAGATCACGTTTCACTGACCCACCACACTAAACACATAAGAATTATAGATTTTTATTAGTTCTCTGCTGTAACACAACAGCCTGATTGCCACGAGGAGCTGACCGCACCACAGCATCCTTACCAACTGACCGACTCACAACACGTGTATGAAAAATGAATGGTTTTTCACAGCTCAAAGCAGGATGAGCTTATGGTAGCAAAGAAAGCGCTAAAGTACTGTGGATTTACAGAAATCCTCAACCTTCAGTGGGGAAGAGGTTGGCAAAAGGGTAAAAAGTGATTTTATTTTATGTAGGCATCTTTAGATTTTAATAAGAAACCTAGTTAAGATATACAGCAGAACTACAGAGTTACAAAAAAGTCCAATAGCTCTGCTGCATGAATTTGCTAGAAGTTAGATGGCATATGGCTAAAACTTTCCCAGTGAGACGGCAATAGTCTAGCAAAAAAAGACTGCATTTTATATAAAGCTGAATATTGACTTCACGCAGATGTTAAAGCCAATATCATGAGGGTTTTCTGGAAGCAGTCTGAATAAAGGTAAGCTCATGTGATCTCTTGCTTATCAACATAAACACACATGCATGTACGTGCACATACACAGTCCAGAGAAAGACAGACTTTCATTTGATGAGTCTCTTTTTTAAAACTGTTTCTGAAAGAGGCTAAAAACCACGGAATTATTGTTGTGTGAATGAGGATGTGAAGTCCAGTTGACAAATACTATTCTCTACTTGGTGACTTATTGGCCAAACAGCAAAGTAAAACCCAGTGGAAAAAAAAGAACCTATTTTTTTTTTAATATCCAGCAGTAAGTCCATCTTCATTCTACATAATAGAAAAAAAAATTGCACAGAGTTCTACTGGATCCACTGTTTGAAAAATTGCTAGAATTACACCGGTACTGTGGTTTAAAAAAAGGGAAAAAAGTTAAAAAGCAAGGATCTACTCAATTTTAAAGAAAAAGAAAACTCGGACCTCAAAATACAGTTGGCTAATGGGATTTTTATTTGGCTTTACAAAGCAATTTTCCAGTCTTGATCTGCAATTGGATACTGATGAGTTGTCCTGCTAGACTGCAGCCAGAACACAGACAAAGCAAGCTCATCTTACCTTCAAGACTACTGGACATGGCACTACACATGCTGGGAAACAACTGTAAATAAACACTCCCATAGTTGCCACGAAAGCATTTCTAACAGACTCGGTGAAACTTTAAAAATAACCCTGAAATGGCTGGGAGTATTACTGGCCTTATTTTACACACAGGATCCAAAGATCAGAAAAGGTGGGAAACAAGACAATTGCCATGCACAAAGATTTCAGCCTACTGAAGAACAGAGACTTTTCAGTCAAGTATTTTGAGGGCAAAGACCCATCTCACTCAAGGCCTTGTCTCAGGTGTAAACCTGCCTTCTCCAAGAGAGTACAACTAAGGGAACAACCTGGGATCATTAATCTAGTTGATGATGGATTGGAAAGGAACCTACAGCCAACTTCACATGCTTGGTATTAAGGCAGACGTGCTTATAAAGCTCTGACACTGGAGAAAAATCCCAATCATTTCTGCAACATAATCTCAGTATATTTTCCATGTGCCACATCAAGCACACTTCAAATTAGAAATGTAGTACCAAGCAACTTTTCATTTCTAACTGCTTCTTTATTGAAAGAGGAAGCTGTATGTTCCTAGTTCAAAGGAAACCCCTGCACACAACAATCTGAGCTTCCAGAAAGCTTCAGCTCCTTACTGAAAAATAAAGCACCAGCTAAGAGCAGTGCAGTTCAACATGAGAACGGGTCAAGAGTTACCCCCCTGACACCTTCTCCATTCCTATCCCTGGAATCAGAAAAGAGCAATTCAAGGTGAAAAGCTTCCACTGGGAAATCACACATCGGTTTCACTGGGAAAGGTTTCTCAGATCCCTTTTTTGTTCATTTTAATAATGAAATTTGTGGGGAGCCACGAGAAAAGCAGCATCTGCAATCAAACCTGTTGCCAAAGGTGCCAGTCCCAGTCTGTTCTCCACCTAACTCTGGCTGCCAATGTGGACTTCAGTCCTCACTGAGCCTCTCATCTGTCCTTCCTCAGGCATATGGCTTTGCACCAAAATACAAAGATAAAAAAAGGCTAAAAACCTGAATGTTCCATACATGAGCCCCTTTCAAGATACTCCGGGAAACACATTAGCGATGCTTTTGTCTAGGCTGACCTTCCTGCGTCATTAATATAAATATTACCACATTTAATTTAAGAACCCTTATCCAAAAGGGACTGTGTGTGTTCTGAGGCAGAAATCTCTAAATTATATTCAGATTTTTGAAATCCACTTTGTCATTTAATGAAAATAGCAGCCACAAGAGAGCGCTACAAGCAAAGGATTCAACCACAGGGAGAACTACAGACTTGAAGCTATTCAGAATAATAATAAGCCCAACAAAACAACAACAACAAAAAAAAACAAAAAACAAAAAACAAACAAACAACCCACAAACAAAAACCACATCTGCTGTGGTCAGGGAGACTTATTTGCATATTTTTTAAAAGTCCTCAGACTTTTAATTGCTATAGGTGTGATCTTGAGAAGTCAGGAGAGATTCTGGGTGTCTCCATTTTTGAATACGGACTTTGAGATACATTTACTGCTGCTTCTCTTTGTTTTCAGAGGGAGATTACGCAGCAGTTTGGGGCTTTTCAGCACTTTTTAAGTGACTCACTTGAACTGAGACACCTGAGAAAAACCCAGTTGTTTTCTGATATAACTGTTTGTAGCTTTGCTGTTGGTTTTTGATTTCTATGCACTGAGTATCTGAAAACCTTACACTCCCTTCTTACCTTTCCAAGAAAAGTGCTGACAAATTCTAACAACAAAGCCAGCCTATTTTTCTGGAAGCAACAAATGGAACTGCAGCAGTTTTTTTTTCCATGCAAAATAGGAGGAGTTCCTGTTTTTTGCATTTTCAGCTTCTAGTATCTTATCATAAAAGGAAGTGACTTCCAAAAAGTATCTCTAAGAAAGGACTGATGTAGGATTTGAAAACAAAAATATAACCTGTGCTTTACTTACAGACTTCTAGGGTGAGGAAGGGGCTCTAAAAGACAGAAAAGTAGTAATAAAACCAACCTATTAATATTCATATGACTTCAAATGGCAAATTGAACCAGTATTTAGATAGTCAATTTACTGACAGACTTCTATGAAACAGGTATCTGTCCAAATACCCAAAGTGTTAGCAAAGCAGCATATCCTCTGTAAATGCCTATTGTCACCAGCCAAAAATCTCACAGGGATGTACACAACCACCCTTTGACTCACTCTCAACCACAGCAGGACCCATCACATCTGTAGTATTGCTCTTAGCTTCCCCTTCCCATCAGTTAACCAGCTGGTCTGCCAGTCACCCTGTGTCTGCAAACGGAGCAAACAGCAATGCTGTGCTACCATCAACAGTGCCTTGTAAGAAAGAAGCCCTGCTGGAAGGTGGGTGACTGTGTTGCAACACAGCAGAGTAGCTCCTTTCCTAGCCCCCCATCTAGTAAGCTGCATTTTATATAGAAAGAAACTAAAAAGACCTGCAAAACGCTCTGCTTTGGTCTGTGAAAACAAATAAATGCAAATAAAATATCAAGTCTTAGTGCCCTTAAAGAGTTCAGTCATTACCTCGAGCAAATCAAAATTTCACCATCACAGTTTACTCTGGTTTTCCTTGTACCTCAGCCCAACTGTACAGGCTTGAGCAGGACAGAACAGCAATTTCATTTATAAATAAGATATGCACTGTCGACAATGAGGTATTAAGTTGTATGAGGGATGACATCATCCATCTTCCTGCCTGCTAAATTCACAATAGACGACTATGATAAAGCTTTCTTATTCTGGAACTGTTTTTCCTTGCTCTGCCTTGGGGAACTAGACAGGCACATATGGATGTCTGAGATAAAAGTGTTGATCTTGGGATTTATGGTATATTATATAAGCTACATAAATACATTTCCCTCATCCTTATTTTGTGCATATTCCACTACCTTTTGATGACTAGATAGCATTAAGCTCCTGATGTCATTCTCTTACCTCGGTTTTTGCCATGATTTATCAGAATGCTTCTACAGGGTAATTAAAGATTTTTTTTTAATAAGTGGTTATGATCTGGAAGCATCTAAAATGTCTCACATATTGAAAAGCCAGCTATAAATGATGCTTCCAGCAGGTCTTATTGCCATATATTTTGGAAATTATCATGCTATGGAAGTCAGGTGCTAAAGAAATTAGCCTTTGACATAAATACAAGAAAAATTTCATTCACCAGTAGCACTTTAGAAAAACACAACCTCTGACAGAGCAAACACCAGCAGCAGCAGCAGGAGTCATGGGAATTTTGGGCTGTTTCACCATGACTGAGGCAAAGGATCAGGAGCGAGGAAGAGGAAGTAGAGCAGCCTTTGGACATGCTCCCCATTACCACCTTTGCCCAGGATGGCGTTAAGCAAGCACAGCAGCACGCAGCTGCCCACACAGGCCCAACGTGCTGCCTTCAGCAAGAAGGAACTTGCTGCATCCCTGGAGCATGTGGCTGTGGAAACCCTTGCATTGCTTGTGGCCAGAAACAACGGGTGTGTTTTGCCTCCCAGCCACTTATCACCATGAGCTTACCATTCGATAGCCATCCCTAGCGAACTGAGTTTCCTCAGAAACCGCATTCCGAGCACCGGTGTTTCTACACAGCTTCAACTTCAGCTGTGACTTACCTAACCAGGCCAAGGTGACCCAAAACTGGGAGTGGGGAAAATTCCTCCAGCTGCAGAGCAGTTCAGGAGATGGCCCTGCCTCAGTTTGTTTCGCTCCCAGTTAAAAGACTATAGCACATTGGTGAGCCTCCACAAAGAACAATGCCACGAGCTGAGATGCTTCAAGTTTTATTTGGGAAAGCTATTTTGCTCTGACATGTCCTATGCCAGCTCAGATTCTGAAGACACCAGTATTGCCCAGAGCTTGCTCTTCCCCATGACATGCAAGCCCTGGTCCAGCTGCCCACCTGCCGGCAAGGCCGCTGCATTAGCCAGAACAAAGAACTGATTCTGATTTCAACTGCAAGGCAGCAGAACCTTCCCCAAACCCTGGCCGTTGTCACTCTGTCCTTCCTCTGCACGCAGCATGAAGCTGGACTAAAAGACTAAGGGCCATGTAACTCAGCAGCATGGCCGCTGTGTCTCTGTGCCAGGTTTTGTTTTGCCAGGTGATCCAGTATTATGCAGATTCAGCAGCAATGACCATAAAATAATGTCTTTCTTGTGTAAGAGATAAGATGCAAATTTCTCCAGTTATTCAGTAACTAAAACCACAACACTCTTGCATTCCTGCCCTTCTTTTAAGTGGTCATATTTCTCGAGTTAACTTAAGGGCTGGATTGAGAAACTGTTTTAAAACCTTTCTGTAGTCAAGTTGGAAGGTGTTGCATGTAGTTACTTGACCAAGTGGTGTATAAAGTCTCTATGCTCAACATGTTAGGTTGCTTGATACTCAAACATTTAAGAAGTGTCCAAGTTTTCAAGCTCGTCAGTCATTTAATCTTCAGTAGGTGAAATATGTAACCTAAAAGTACCACAAGGAGACTGCAACACACTGAACCAGAGCATTATTACTATGCTCCTGAAGTTGTACATGCACGCGTCAAAGTTCTTGACCAGTGTTTAAAATGCCCAACGTTCTCAAGTCCTTAAAAGCAAGGCCAGACAATCCAGTATGTCAAATACACGCAACATCTGCAGAAGCATTCCTTCCACAATGAAAAGAAGATTGCTGAAAGAGAAGCATTATTTTGCTGGTCATTAGTGGATGGGATTACAATTCTGTTTCAGTCAGGATGCTACAGAGATGTACGTCATTATGAAACATAGATAAATAAAATCACTGGGAGTGCATGTGAAAGTACTATGTGAAATGAGTGCATCTATATCTCCAGTTTTGGAAGGCTCACCCGTTTCCCCCTCTCACCCAAGGGACTACTTACTACACTTTCCACCACCTCCACTGGAATTCACCAGCGGAAAGCAGTTTTAAGAATAAATCCAGTGTACTGTCTGGTAAAAAGCTATGGTTAAATCTTGTAAGCACTAGTATTACTTTTCCATCTTCAGTCATGTGAGTGCTCTCACTAAACTGGATTAGACTACTCATGCTCAAAATTAACCATTTTCACAAGTGCTTGCAGGACTGAAGGAAAAAACCAAACCAACCAAACAACAAAACCAAACCTAAAAGCGAGACATGACTCACAGGTTGCTACTGTCTGATGCATACTCCATTCCACAAAAAAGCAACATTGACCAATTTTCATAATTACTTCATAAAGCTGAAACGTATTGCCACAAGTAACCCTCCAAATTAGCATCTTCTAATTAGAGAGGATTTCTTTCACCTACAAGAAAATGTCTGTTCCCTTCCTAGTACTCCAGACATCACCCTAACAGAGTTGCCTTGATAAAACACAGTGACATCTATTGTATTTTTGGGTGTTATTCAAGCTTTACGGGCAGGTTATTTTAGATTTGTAGAGAAATCAATTACAAATGTTGCCGCAAGATGAAAATGAGTCACATCACAGGTATTGAGAGAGTCCTGACAACTGTACAAGACAAACATCCAAACCCACGACACAAAACACAAAACAAACATCCAAAACCACGACCCTCTTTGAAACAAGGGACAATACACCACCAACCAGAGGAACTGAAGTTTATATTCCCCTCAAGCATCCAGTAGTTAGTCACTAGCAGCATAAATCAAACCATATTAATGTAATTAAGAAACAAGGCCAGGTGGGCAGAAAATTAAAAACCACAAGTGCTTCCTAGATGTACACCCCCCAAAAAAGGCAGCTAGCACAGGAAACATCCAAAGACCTGAGTGGCATTGCTGGGGTCACGGTGCAAGGAATGTGGATTCACAGTTAACATGTTGGTTAAGTGACTGCACCAACAGTTAGGTAACCAGGGGAAATGGTCCTCATCAGGGCTCTTCCAAGGTAGATTTTGCTGCAAATACATGATGAAAGCGCATGGTCCTCCTTTCATCATGTCCATTCCTTCTGCAGGATCCCGCAACTGAAGGAGGAGTGAAAGCCTGATCAGCCCTGGAGGTGGGGGACAGGCCTGAGTGGGAGGAGAGCTCTTCGCCAGCTGGCCTCCTCTGTGGACCCCTGCTGCTCCATGGCAGCTGCTCCATGAAATACTCCTACAAGGAAAGATCCCGCTGGGATTGATGGCAACACCTTAAAATAAACACAGGACATTCACACCAACGGCTCCTCTACCAGGTCTGTAGGTGCTGTGCAATCCACACAACGTGTTACCCTTGTACTTAGCTGGTTCCTGCCCTCCCTCCATGAGCCACAGTAGCACCAATGCAGAAAAGTAGTGGCCCCAGCCTGGTGATGCCCTCTGACATATCCTTACACACATAGCTTGCTCCAGACTCCATCCAGGACCCGTCTGGGAGCAGAGGGTCGTAGGACATCCTATCTGGCACACATTTAAAACCAGCCATCCTGCTTAGAGCAGAAGAGTGGGCCTACAGCAACACACTAACCCATTTCTCCAGGGGATTTGCAAAACAGGACTTTAACAGCACAACCCTTCCACCAGCTGCAGTCACAAAGAAATGTTCAAGCCTTGAACTTTAAAGCTGTGTGCCCCTGTTACAAGTACCAGCTCTGGAAATGTATATATCGAAGATCTGCACAGGCACATGCTGTTCCATGACCACCTCAATTCCAAGAATGTGTATGAACGTACAGCCCTGGAAAATCCTACTGCAGTTTCCTACCTATTTCCAAAAGCTGGCTGAAAATACAGGCATTAAAACAATTATAAAAATCTGTTCTTAATCCATTATGGACAAAGTCAGTCTTCCAAAACGAAGAATTGTGGCTGATTAGCAACAAGAGAGAAATCACTGCTGTTTGTTCTCCCCAAACAATTCCTAGTTCCAGAAGCAATGAAATCAAATTTAACAGCAAAACAGATTTTAATTCTACTCAACAGTGGTTCTCCACAAATGCATTTGGCTTATTGAGCAATACTTAACCATGACTATGGACCAAATATGTGTAACACCTCCTGAAAATCTACAAAATTGAACGTATTTCTCTACTTGTTTCCTATCCTAACAATTTTGGTATCTAAAAAAACTAGAACTATCAAGTGGCCAAACACAGGTAAGAGGCAGAATTCAGTCCTCCATACTATCTTGTAACTGTACAGAAAACACAAATCCCTCATCTTCCCACCTCATCTCACAAATTGATATTGCCAATTTTCAGAGAGCATTCCTGCAGCCACATGGAGCTACAAAGTGCACAGACAGCTGCTCCACAAGTCATAAATGGATAACATGAGAGCTCCTTGGTAATTTACACAAAACCCACTGCACAATGATCACTGGTGGTGTTGAACATGTTTCCATTCACAACATGACAAAAGTCAGGGATCTCCCATCTGAACGCTGTAAATGACTCCGATTTTTATTCCTGGATTTCTGCTCAGGTCTCTGAGATAATGCTGTATAACCTCTGAACCCCCAGGACCTTCACGAAAAGGTGTCTCGTGAAATCGTAGGGAAAAATTATTCCGAATTTTAATACACTTATGGCTACTGATGCAAAGGAATAGAGATCATATTTAATAACTATAAAGGAATTTAAGTTAGAAGCATATGCAAAACGTTTCAATTACATATAATAGGGTAACCACCTCAGTATCAACACTTAGAGCAATTTTACACGTGTATATATAGACACATATCATTTCCAAAGAGATTCGCATACAATGCCTGTAAGAAATGTCCTAAGCACAGTTTCCTTTCCTTATTCCTAAGAAAGGAACGTACTCCAGAAATGACTCTGTGCTACACTAAAGAACTAGCAATTAAGACAGGTTGTTTCGACCTAAAACCTCCCAAGTCCTCTCTTTACCCAAGACCAAAAGTACCCTGCACTTGTTCAACCATTAATAACGCAAGCTACTTGAACACTGTGTTTGTTACTGAGACAGCTGCACGGTCCTGGTTTGGTTTAGACGACAAAATTCAGCAAAGCATGTACGCTGATAGCCACCACGTTTATGCTATTTGGTACTGCAGGCACTTTTATTTAGAGACCAATGTTATTTTACCTATGCAAGTCAGGCATCAGATTCTTGAAAAATAGCAGGTAAAAATAATTTTGTGGAAGCCAGCTGCCACTGCTGAACTCCACCAAGCCCCTGGGAGACTTTTGCCACAATCATGAATTAATTTCTGTGAATGAAACACTTTACTCACTACGGCAAAGCTTTTCCACTTGTTCTAGGCTGTAGGTACATTAGTCTTCTAAACCGAAAATACCATGCCCTACTGCTTCCCGGGTACAGAACTTGTTAGATCAATGTGACATCAGATGTCACATCATTACTGCCTGAAGGACTGACCCTTATAGAGGAATTTCACATGGACATGCTTCTCCACACTAATAAACAAACTCTGACTTTTTTTGAATTAATTCTATTCACATTAATAGGAAGATCTCTTTACAGAAGTTCTCTCGACTCTTTAGGGATTAGTTTTGCTAAAGAATAACTTTTCCACATCATGATAGTTTACAAAAAGTTTGCTTTTTACTTCTGAATCAGTCTAGAAATAGATACCACATACAACCCTGGGGAAAAAAAAAAAATCAACACTTTCAACAGAAAATCTAGAGCTTTGTTTCCCAAGCTGTCACAGATAACAGGGAGAAACGTGATCACAACAAAGACTCTTTTAACCTTCAGGACCAGGTTGCTGAACCTCAAACCATTTGTCTATTTTGTGCTTTGGATTATTACATTGACACCCACAGGGAATAAAATGATAAAACAACAGCTAGACAAAGGACACAGGGCACGCAGACAAAAAGATGGTAAGATGACACGCAGATCAATGCTTCACCTTATACATAAGTCACTGATAGAGAATTGTGGTATTATCTCCAGTCTCCCCAGACAACAGTAAGGGTGCATCTAAAGATGACTGAAACAGTCTAAAAATGCTCAAAAATATCAAGATTGCTGTAATTAAATAAAGCACACAGACTGTCTCTGAAACGTGGTGGTCCTATCCAGCTGAAAACCTCCTTCCCCAAGTAATTTTGCAGTCAGATCAGTTCCCTGATCCAATTCAATCCTGACCTGCTAGGAGTGCTCATACAAAGACTAAACAACTGTTTTGCTTAAAGACAGGACTGTTTAAAGCACTCATAAAAATTCAGCCTAAGATTTAGGGCAAACAAAACAAAACAATGCTGTTGTTCAAACCATAACTTCTGAAAGAAAGCATGCAACAAGGCTTTTATAAAAACCTGCATCATTTCAACTTCCAACCGGAAAAGCTAAGCTATTTCAGCACACAGACAGCAGTGCATGAGAACAAGCCGGCCAAGAATAAAATGAGACTGGATGTTAAAAGGTTTCTGACGGTCAAAGGACTGATGTCCTAAGGCAGCTTTCCAAGAGAAAGAGTAAAGTTGAAAAACCACAGACAAAAAGCCTAACTAATTTCATTCAGTAAGTTTTATGAAATTTTATCTAATATTATGCAGGCTTGTCAATGACCCAAAAGGCTCTTGCCTCCTTTGAGAGCTCTCAAAATCTTAATGAATTTAAGACAAAAATCTTTTCCCTAACAACAGCCACCCTTTCGGCCTCTTGGCTAGAGCAGCTAGGTTGCTTTTGCCCAGTGCACACATGCTAGGGAAGGAATAAGAAGAGGGATGAGAAAGGACCGATGAAAATCCATCAACTTTGCACCAAACTGCAGGCAGGCATGCATAGAAACGCGGCTCTGCTGCCTGCAGAGCAAGGCCACAAATCCCCAACAGCAAATCAGTGCTCGATGAGCTGGATCAAGGTTCCCCAAAATCACATGCTTGAAGTAGTTGTGAATGACAAGAATGGAAGAGCCGTGTCTCTTATGAAGGTATTTCAGCCTCAAATTTTCTGCTATTTCCAAAGACAGATCAGAATTCAAATCCTGAGCAAGTTACTGTCATAAAACTGAAAAGCACCAAGAAAGTGGGAATCTTTCCACTTGGGACAAAGCTTTTTGCAGTAATTAAGACCTGCTGTTTTGGCAGATTCTTCAATGTCTATAAAACTTCTCAACCCTGAAGTTCTCCCTTTCTGTGACAGAAGCAGCTGATGTAGCCTCTGCTAACTGAAGTGCTTTTACTGGAATAGCCAGTGCAAGTTGAAACTGCTGAACGTCAGCAGAATTTATAGTAGTTGTGAATGAATTTTACTCTGCATTTATTAGGTTTAGTCCTACACAAATATGGGGAGAGCTTCTAGAAGAACTCATCGGTGAAGATATGAACCATCATCTGTGAAAGAGATTCAGGTTCCCGTAATTTCTTCCTTCAAAAACACCTTCTTAAAACAAAGGTGTACAGTATGCTTTTGTTCCTCTCCTACCTATTGGTGCTGTTTCACAAAGACAGTCCTCATTTAAGATAGCCTCAAACAGTGGTTATATTTATAGTCTGAATCACCACTCCTGTCAAGCCCCAATTCTCAGCATTTGCTGTGTTCTGACAAAATTTATTTTTTTTTCTAACAGAAGACATCTAAAGTTCTCACATGAAAGACTGGTTGGGGTAATTTAATATAAAAAAAATAAAATTATAAAGTCACAATTCATCTGAGTAGGAAATTAATGAGAAAGATTTTGTTGTTCAAATTTCCTAGTTTGATTTTTTTTTCAGAAGTGACATGATTTAACCTACTTTAGCCACTGTTCACATTTGCTGAAAATATTTTACAAAAGTTATTTTTAAGTTTGTAAAAAAAGTGTGACCTTACTACTCTTAAGTCAAAATGACAAAATTAAAAGGTTCCATACCAGAAATATGTTCTGTTTTGATAAATTGTTTCAGTTTTGCTGCTTCACTAATAGCTAGCTAAAAGTACTCTTTACCCAAACTGCACAAGAAATGCTTGAAACCTCAGATACTCTCACAAAGTGGGAAAACCTTTTCCAAAAGCTTCCCATGTAACCTGCTTTTCACAGCCCAAGCTGGCCCGCACAGCAAACACACTAAAAAGCATTGCCCGTGTCCACAGACCACAGGCAGAGAAGCGGGGCTGGCTGGACAGCTGGCTTTGGTTTGTGCACTTCAGGAGCACAGAAAGGAAGAGAGTCCTGACTCATCACATCATAACACTAGTCACAGAATATACTGTCTCAGTATTTGATCTGATCAACAGGCTACCTCTCTCCATGCCTACTTCCATGAAGAGTTTGTGTTCAGTGAAGAGGTAACACCACATGATATGCACATTAATAACATGGAATCAAAGTCATTATCTTGCCATGTCTTGGCAAATTTAGTTGCCCATAGCCTGGAACGTATTTGGTCTTCCAACTGAATGACACAAGCCTACCTTTTGACTACAAGCTTCAGTGTCTTGTGTGAACCTTTCACTAGACAGATTGCTTCTTGTCGGAAGCCAGAGAGGCCCACATCATTGATGCCAACAATTTCATCTCCAGCCAGTAACTTGTCCACAGCTGCAGCTTTGCTCCCATCTTCTATCTGAAGAGAAAGCATATCAAATAGTAGAATTATTGAGGCTGAACAATGCCACCTTTAAAATCAGTTAACAAGTTTTCAATATTGGCTTCATAGAGTAGTTAATACAATAAGAAAGTACTTGAAGTAATTTAAAAAAATACATTCAGAAATGCTATAAGGAAAGAATAATGATACAGAGACAATTAGAGTAGGAAAGAAATGGTAAGGGGGAAAAATCATGAGAAAACTAGAAAGCTTGATGAAAATTTGGGAGTCAAAAGCATCTGTGATCTTGAGTTCAGGTAATCACACTTGCAAATAGAGCTTTGGACAGACATCTTAAGATCTGGTTCTTCAGAGAAGGCAACCAATAATTTTAACCACATAGTCAATAACATTAACCACACAGTCAGCTCCAAAATTTTGGCATGAAATGGAACCACAAAATACTGCTTAACAACTGCTCTAGAGAACAAAGTGATTTTCATCAGGCACATAACAGTTAGGAAAACATCGGAGAATGTACAATCCATACAGCTAGCTAACACCTCTGGCTAGAAAAAATGATGGTCTGAGATCCAAGGAAGACAAACAACACACCACACTGCTGAAGAACACAGAAATACAAAGGGAAATTCACTGCAAAATTATGCTGCTGCTACAGGCATGTCTCACATGCACTGAATTTTTACATAGCTGTTCATAATATGTGGTGAAACACACATAAGATAAACGCAACAGTCGGGTTTTGGCAACTTCTACCCCAATGAAGGAAAAAAAAAAACCTTTACAAGTTACACATTCTCAAAATTTAAGACAAAGCTCAAAAGCTTGATCAGCCAGACTAACAAATACAAACAGTTTGAACTGATTTCAAACCATGGCTACTAGGACGTTGTGACATTATGCATGGGAGAAACTCAGGAGGGCCAAAATCCATCTGGAAGTTAATCTGGATACAGCCATAAAAGATAGTAAAAAATGATTCTGTAAATACATTAGCAACAAAAGGAGAGTCAAAGACAATCTCCACCTTTCACTGGATGCAGAGTGACCAGGAATGAAGAGGCTCAGACACTGAATGCCTTCTTTACCTCAGTCTTTAATAGTAAGACCAGTTGTTCTCTGGGTATCCAGCCCCCTGAGCTGGAAGACAGGGACAAAGAGCAGAATGAAGCTTCCATAATCCCAGAGGAAATGGTCAGTGACCTGCTACACCACTTAAGACACACACAAGTCTATGGGGCTGGATGGATCCACCAAGGGTACTGAGGGAGCTGGCAGAAGTGCTCACCAAGCCACGTTCCATCATTTACCAGTAGTCCTGGCTAAACAGGAAGGTTCCAATTGACTGGAAGTTAGCAAATGTGATGCCCATTTAGAAGCAGCAGCAGAAGGAGGACCTGGGGAACTACAGGCCTGTTGCCCCTGGTGCTTGGAAATGTTAAGGAGCAGATCATCTTGAGTGCCACTGTGTAGCACATACAGGACAAGTGATCAGGACCAGCTAGCATGATTTTATGAAAGGCAGGTCCTCCTTGACTAAGTGGATCTCCTTCTATGACAAGCTGACCTGCTTAGCGGATGAGGGAAAGGCTGTAGACGTTGTCAGCAAAGACTTCAGTAAAGCTTTTGACACAATTTCCCACACCATTCTCCTGGAAAAACTGGCTGCTTATGGCCAGGATGGGTATACACTTCCCTGGATGAAAACTTGGCTGGATGTTCCGTACTAGGCCCAGTTCTATTTAATATCTTTATCAATGATCTGAACAAGGGGATCGAAAATAGACTCAGGTTTGCAGATGATACCAAGTTGGGCAGGAGTGCTGGTCTGCTTGAGGAAAGGAAGGCTATACAGAGGGATCTACACAGCCTGGATTGATGGACCAAGGTCAATGGGATGAGGCTCAACAAGGCCAAGTGTTGGGTCCTGCAGTTAGGTAACAACAACCCCAGGCAGTGCTACAGGCTTGGGGAAGAGTGGCTGGAAAGCTGCTTCATGGAAAAGGACCTGGGGGGTGTTGATTCATAGCCAGCCAAACATGAGCCAGCAGTGTGCCCAGGTGGCCAAGAAGGCTGAGTCCATCTTGGCTTTTAACAGAAATACTGCAGCCAGCAGGGCTGGAGAAGTGGTTGTCCCTCTGTACTTGGCACTTGTGAGACTGCATCTTCAATACTGTGTTCAGTTTTGGGAGCCTCGCTCCATGAAGGACATTGAGGTGCTGGAGCGTGTCCAAAGAAGGGCCATGACGCTGGTGAAGAGTCTAGAGAACAAGTCTTAGGAGGAGTGGCTGAGAAGACTGGGGTGCTTTAGGCTGGAGAAAAGGAGGCTCAGGTGAGATCGTACTGCTCTCTACAACTGCTAGAAAGGAGGCTGTAGCAAGATGGGGGTTCATCTGTTCTCCCATGGAAACGGCCTTGAGATGTGCCAGGGAAGGTTTAGACTGGACATTAGGAAAAATGTCTTCACAGAAAGTGTTGTAATGTAGTTGAACAGGCTGCCCAGGGAAGTGGTTGAATCACCATCTCTGAAGGTATTTAAAAGACATGTAGATGTGGCACTTAGAGGCGGGGTTTAGTGGTGGACTTGGCAGTGCTGAGTTAACAGTAGGACCCAACGATCTTAAATGTCTTTGCCAACCTAAATGATTCTGTAATTCTAAATTTATCTGTAGGTGTTGAACACTTCACAATTCAGGCCTTCAGCTTTCTCAGTTTCTTCCTATCTCCTTTGCTGGCAACACAGCCTCTGGCTTCTGAGTTGCTCAGGCTCATGATCTATACATTTAATTTTACTCTTCCCTCACTTCCTCACAATCCATAACCCACCTATTCTTGTAGATTTGACACTTTGTCTTCAAAGCAGAGACTTTCATTTATGTCTGCATTTTATTTTGCATTGACTCCAGTAACTGCGAGTCCCACATTATTAAATGCCTGTGAACCTACAAAGAATAATTCCTTGTAATTGCTCCAACTGCAGAAAGCTTCATAAAGAACTGCCATCTTCTGAGGCACCAAAGTCAATCAACAACGAGATAAATCCAGGGAAAGAGCTAACTTCATGAATTCTGATGCTCACAGTACAGGTTTTAGGAAGACTCCAGCAACAAAAGAATACATTAAATAACCTAATAAAAAAAAAGCGCAATATCTCTTGATGAAAGTACAGTAGGATGATCTCATACACCACAGCAATCTCACTGCAGGCACATAAAAGCTCTCTTTATTTAAGTTTAGGATAAATGTCCTTAAAAATATTCAGACCTATAAATCTAAGCCAAAAAGAATGCAATGAAAAATGCTTAGTCTTATATCCCATTCTAAAATGCTCATTATTTATACTAGTCAAGCAACCTTATTTCCACCACTTATCTTAATAAAACCACATAACTAAAGACAGAGCAAGTTTCTGCATCCCAGTATATCTAGTTCTCAAGCTACGACCTGCCCTCTGACCTGCTCGTGTATCTGCTGAACATCAAGAATTTACCAGAATACCAAATTATTGCTGCAAATCTTCAGTAAAGTTGAAAACAGTGGAGCAGCAGTGGAAATAGCGTATATGCAAGGATGGATTTCAGTTCAGGGATGTCAAGTATAGACTGCCTGCCATACAAGGGACCCCGAGGTCAGGCAGAGCTGAGCAAGAGAAAAGGCCACCTGGGACTCACATACCTCAAGCCCCCTAACAGGCAACTGCAAGTCTTTCAAGTATTCAGATGCATTTCTGGGTTACGACAAAATAAATTGTGCTTGAAGGTCTGAAGCACAGGAGATTAGCAAAGCAGTGCAAAAACATTAATGGAAGTCGGAGTTGAATCACCAGAACTTTAGGGAGAAGGTCAAATTAAGGTGAAGAAAAAAAAAACAAAAAACAAACAAACAAACAAACAAACAAAAAACACACACACAAAAATACCACAAAAAAACAAAAAAAAAACCACAAAAAAAACCACCCCAGAAAACAGAAGAGGGACAATATGTTGTACAAGGACACATTTTAAACTCCAAAATGTAAATGCCAACCAGCTGTGGCCCTGATGCCCTGAGCAAGGCACCCACTGAATGACAAGGGGAGAGAAACCCCTGGGCCCTGACACCTGGGCCTGAGGACTTCAACAGGGTCTCTTTTTTTTTTTGTCTTAAATAGAAGAAAAAAAGGCAAAACTCTGCCTCCTAGGGTTTCAAGGAATGTTCATTGTTCTCAGAAGCATGTTTGTTTTTTCTTCAGGCTGGCAATGCACTGGCGGCAGGGAGTATTCAGTTACCCCCTCTGAGTTTTCATTTCAGCAGGGAGACCGTGCATTCCATACAGTGCAAGCTTTCCAAAGAGACTCTGGCACTCCAGAACAGTATTAATCAAAAAAAAAAAAAAAAAAAAAAATAAATTAAAATCAAAACCTAATCACAAAGTTGAAGCCATCCTCATGAAAACTAGAAGTGACTTTCTTTAATACCTTGCCTCCAGATCAGCTGCACCTAGGGAGAATAAAAACTACACATCCATTCACAGCAAAAGCCTTCCCAAGCTGAAGAAATTTAAACAAACCTTTCATACTCAGATCTCCAAATGGCTGTATGAATGTGATTCCACTTGACTATGCACTTAAGTGGAAATAGGAAAGTTAGCTAGACAGGAAAAATACAATTTCTTCAGTTACACTCGAAGTCTTTTAGTCATAATGACTGAAAAAAAAGCAGTGGGCTTTACACACATTTAAAGAAACATGGCCAAAAAAAAATCCATGAGGAAAAGACCTCTTCAAAACTATTGCCCTACTAACCTGTCTCCTCTTCTCAGACTTGGACAGTGCCATTCCAGCTTCTCCTTTAGGCCTTCTCTTTGTTTATTACTCTTACCATTTATTGTTATTAATTCAACTATTGAGAAACTTTTGATCTCATCAGACCTTCACTAGAAGTGTAAATCCCAGCCAAAACCACATAAACATTTGAGAGCTAGCCAATACACTTGAAAATTTCACAACTATTTTTCAAACTTCAAGCATGACGTGTATATCACTCACCGATCTACAGAGCCAGCTGTCCTATGCTGGGTTCAGGATTTAAGCACAAGCTTTAAGATTTAAGCTATTTAACTAACTAGCATCCCCTTCTTCATATGAGTAACGAACAACTAGGTCAACAGATGAAAATAAGACCTTGAAAGCACAAAGGGAGTTTTTAAAATGAAGTCGGTTGAGAAGAGTCAACGAGAAGAGATCTGCCTCAGTCGCTGTCAGCAGGCAGATGTGACTGGACATAACCCTGCACAACCCCTCTGCACAGTCTGGAGGGCTTGCAGGAGCTGATGCCCATAAAGTACACATCTGAACATTTTTATAGCAATAGCAGGAAACGAGACTCATGGAAGAAAAACAATCAACACCTTATTTTGTTATAAATAATGGATATAAGCCTTCAAAGCCAGGTATGGTTACACTGCCTATCTTGGGTGAGTAATGAGTTCTAGAAATGCCCTCAAACCATGCTTTTTGATATGTATTTTAAAAAATCAAAATCCCTCTTACTAAAATTAACAAGAGTAAACACCAGGGCTTCCTACCCTTAGCAGGGTTGTTGATAATGCTATCAAAAAAAAGTGTTTTCAAAAGGAGATGAAAAGGATGTTTGTTGACAAAAAGTATCTGTTTAGACAGCCTCTAACTCTCACCCTGCTGTCCCCGATGACCTCCCTATGGCCAAGAGCAAAGCCAAACTTTGGGATCAGTGCGAAGGGGAGGAATGGAGCCGCAGACTTGAGCTGTCGTAACTGTATCAACATTAATTGTCATTTCTTCCCAATCTTATTTTTGCTTATTAAATATCACACCAACAAACCAGGCAGAGACACCGATAAAAGATGCAGATGTAAATAATAGGTTAAAAAAATATGTGAGTCAAAAAAGCAACCCATGTGAAACTCTGGTATGTGAAATTCTTCCTGTGAAAAGGAGAAAAAGCCTTGAACTGGGGGAACAGATGAGCCCTGGTTAAAAATCTAACAGCCAGATAGACAAACATAGTCAAAGGACGTTTACAAGTCTGTGTTTCCACTGTTGGCAAGATGCACGAAAGGGAAAATAATACCCTATATCTGCAGCTTTAAAATGCTGCTGTGGTGACGGGAGAGACACTTCTAGAATGTGACCCCTTCACTTCTGTGTTTATCAAGTCTGACATTTAACTTAAAATACCCACATTCCTCTATAGGCACCTGTATAAACAAGCCGGAGACAGGTTGGGGAAATGCAGTGTCACAGGAGATCCAGTTTTGTTTACAATGACGACAGTTTCTTGTCCATGCTCTCTTTGGACAGGGTGGGAGACGGGATGGAAACCCAAACCCAGAGACAAACACAGGAAAAAACAGTGCCATTTATCAGCAGTCTGCTATCGACTCTGATAAACTATTTTATCGTAATTCACTTCTCGTACAGCCAAGAAATGATTCTGTGCTTCTTTTATGAATATCTAATTATGGATTTTTTTGGAAAAACTAACAATCTTTGTATGAGAGCTTCAGAACCAGCAAAATGTAGGAAGTGTTAATTATTTTGATTTGTATAGAGTTAAACAAAGGAGAAATACCTTTACAGTTCAAGCCTGGCATTTGCATAACTTTGAGGAATCAACATAAATTTAACAGAGAACTGATCTAACTCCAGCTACACAGTCTGCAAATGCAGTCTTGGGTGGCAAGTGCTGCATTCACCAGCAAGACTCATGGGTCAAATGGAAGCAGGATAAAACAGGGGTGCAACTGGGTTCAACTGGTCTAAAGACAATGGTTGTGTATATATTAGGCATCTCGCACAGGCATGCATGCCCTGGAAGCTGAACAATGCTAATACATTTGATTTTACGTTCTTTCATATCCCTTCCCTCCCACTTGTGGACCTTAAAGAGAATGCTGGAAGGATACCTCGCAGGGACCTAACTCTATCTCCCTTTTACAGATGGGGTCAGAAGCATATATGGAAACAAAGCTCAAAACGATGCAGGGTGTCTGCCACCAAAGAAATTACCACAGAGGCCTTCAAGTCACAGGAAGGTACCCATAACCCCGAAGCACTGCTCCCCACAGACTGTGGCTTCAACAAGGAGCATTAACCATCCATCCTGAACTTTAAGGAACACCATAGAAAGAAAAGAAAGCTTAACGATATGCTACCAACTTGCAAAAACTGGGCCTATGAAGTACTATCCAATACTATTAACTTGGTGATTACTGCACTTTTATCAGGCAGGTGTCTGCCGAATCTGGTGACGCTACCTTAATACAGAAGCCAGAAGTTCCCCTTTGCCTTCTAACATCATATCACACTCCATCAGTCACTGCCCATACTTGCGCTTCCCCAGATTATGTTCAAACATCAGACCAAAGAGCACTGCTGCATTTGAGGAGCATTTACTCCAGGGCAATGTATTTCCCTAACAACAGTTTCTTTCCTCCCCAGACTGTGACAATAGCTCACAGTCACAGAACCTATGAATAGGCAGAGAAACCTGACTTGGCCAGCTGCTCTTTCCAAGAGTCCCCCATCACAGTGAGCAGACTACAAGCTGTCAGGAGAGATGTCTTCTATCAATAAACAGGTGGTTCTTAAAAATCAGTTTGGAAACTTCTTTTTTGTCTTTAAATGGTAGAGTTCAGTAATAGGACACAGGCTATCACAGCCCTTTCTAATTGCTCCTTAATTGGTTTACTGAAACATTTGGGTATTTGCCCAGCAATTTGGTTTGGCTTGGTTTTTTGTTTGTTTTAAAGTAAGCATCTTATTTTGGAAAGCTGTCACTTGGTATGGTTTTCAAAGCACTTATTAAAGTTTTTATAATTGCACCCACTCCCCTGTTTTGATTAAGGGCTTACCATCGCTTAGATGTAGTGTTGGGGGATATGGTCTAGGGGTGAACTTGTAGAGTAGGGTGAAAGGTTGGACATGATGATCCCATGGGTCTTTTCCAACCTAGGTGATTCCATGATTCTATGATCACTTCCAGTAGAACAGGCCATTTTTGTGGGGGACTTATTACAGCTGTAAAAACTGACTCTGGGCTGAAACTTAACTTCAGAGCTCCTCAAACCAGAAGTGTTTAAAAAGTATGGTAATACAACCACCATTTCCCTTTTTAAAAATTAATACACATACCTAATCTGATTAATACTTTATTCCAACCTTCACTGGACAACCTGTATTCCAACAATTAGAGCAATACCTACCCATTAATCTGTGAGAAGACCTTTCTGATTCAAAATAATCAGTCACTATTTTTAAGAGGATACTGGTATTATATCTTTGTCTGTTTAAATCTCAGGGCCATTATGGGCTCTGCACATTGAGGACCAGTTAAAATATCTAATGTCAAAAATGGAATAAATCTTCACCCCAAGAAACTAATGATAACAATTTCCAGATGAAAAGTATCAGTAAGAGAGACTTCAAGTAGATTTGTAGGTTTTAAGACCTGAAAGATGTTTATTTTAAGTCTTTTTTGTTTGTTTGTTTGTTTTGTTTTGTTTTTTTTCTCAAAGTGATTCCACTGTTTCAGCAATGGAAGTTGGAAACATTTCATTTCTGCTGAACAGTTGTACTGGAATTAAAAAATAATAAACTGAAGACTACTTTTATGCTCTGAAAGCACAGACCTAATCTATCAGGAATAGGAAGGTGGGCCTGATGAGTGTCAGGGATGGATTTTTTGCTATTAGTACCTAAACACTGCTAGACAAATAGGCCAGCACCCAGGCAATAGCAAAGCAAAAACAGACCCTGGCTATCTGGAATAAGACTAAGACAAGAGTGGAAAAGATGGAGATGCTGGAAGCAGAGGCAGTGGAAGAAACCTGCTGCTGATGCAGATCCTGAACTCAGAGAACCCCAGTCCAATTCCTCTCTCACACCAATGTAACACTGGCAAAGTACAGCTTAAGTTTTATTTTTTCTACCACCTCATCAACATCTAGACACTCTCTCCTACTGCTCTATTTAGTACAGCATTCATCCAGAAAAGCTGTATCCATCTTATTCAAGAATTACTAAGAAACAATTCCCATTGACTTTTAGCTAAAAGTTTGGGTTTGCATTTTCCAGAAGCTAATGGCATCCAAGCCAGTGGAATCCATCTGAACTTGCAGATATTTTACACTGTTCTTAAACATACTTTCCTATCTTTTTTTTTTTCCAGAATGAAAAGACAACCTGTAAGGAAGCAGCACATCCCTGTGCTATGAAAAAAAATAAATATCCAGAACGCCAAAAGAGAACTGTGTGCAGTTGAATTGCTCTAACAAACACCTCCTATCACAGAAATTTGAAAGGGTTAGCTTATCCATATTTACTTGTGCAAGTTTACTTATGGATGATTATATATAGGCTGTTTATATATGTAATCTGTGCAGTTAACATTAAGCATTTTTATAGGCCTACATTTTTGTACTTTCAGCTACTAGGAACAATGATAAGAATGGTTAAAAAAGAGGTTATGCATAGAAACAACTCACATTTTATCTTTTCAAACTGATAACAGGAACAGACTTCCAAGAGGAAAAATATGACCTGACAAAGTAATCTTTACAATCATATGGTTCAAGGCTTTTTACTTTGCAACTGCCATACACTTCCAACAAGGTTGGCTTATTTTCTGCCTTCCTGTCCATCCCAGGAAAATAATGTCACAGCTTGCCAATGTGTCCTTGACAATAACATGCTGACTGCAATCTAACAGATTGTAAAACCACTGCGTAACTAGGGAAAGGGTAGGACTTGCTGACAAATCCAAGAAAAAAAATATGGAGTGTGTCTGTACGGGCATCGTGTAGGTATGGTTGAGCATTAACTACAGAGAAGAAGTCTGGTTTTATCAACTTAACAGTTTGTTTGTGAAGAACTTTGACATGCCTCAAAAGAAGACATTGAAAGGTCCAGTAGACAGCAATAGAATACTTCCTGAAAACAGTTTTATCCCATTTCATGCAGTCAATCAGTCTAAATGTAACCTTTTGCATACAATTTATGTTTGTCTATGCCTAAGTCTACAGACCACTGTGGTTTCCAGAAATACACCACTCCCTAGACACGGGTAGAACTGATTCAGACCCAGCAACAGAAGAAACTTCTTCAATGCCTGTTAGTTCAAAAAGCACCGTGACAGGTCTGCCAAAAACCACAGGAATTTTAAAGAGAGTATCAGGTTTCCATTTTAAATACTTTCTCTTGAACAGAACATTTTTAACAGAATAATTATTCTGACAAACTTATGCCATCATTGGGTTACAGTCATGTCTGCTATTTGGGACCTTCCATTTTTGTCATAGCACAGATGCTCACTTTTCCGACAGTGAGAAATTGTAACATTCCCTGGTTATTATTGTAAGACTATTCTTATCAACGCCTGAAAACTTGATTTTACCACAAAACTCAAAGTAATTTATATAATAGTTACTGCTGAAGTATTTATTTGGGAATCCACTGCTATGCCATGAAGTGAGCAAAACATAACATTACATGTCTAAGCAGACATAAGCGTTAATGAGGAGAGAATGACCTGCTCATGTAAGAAGTGATGGCAGTTTCTTCAGTAAGAGTTCCCCTTTGCAGAATTACTCAACTTTTTTTTTTCTTTAAAGTCTCACTAGAGTTGAATTTGGAAACACATCTTATTTGTTGATCCCTTTACCTCTTCCCTACCTTCCTCTGAGAAAAATAAAACCAAACAGCTTAAAAAGAAGTGTCCGGCTCCTCCTAAAAATTGAGGGGCTTTAAATTCGACAACAGACTTCACTCTTTTCATGAACTTTTGCTCTCTGTTTGATATTCCAGCTCGCAAACCACAAACTGAATGAAACCTTCCTTTGCCACTATAGGAACACAGACATGTATGAGGGAAGGTCATCTAGTCCAACCCCCCTGCTGAGAGCGGGGACATCCTCAACCACCTTTCTCAACAATTCCAATATTTAAAGCCAAGCTAAAACAAGAAGTTACATTTATTCTCTCGTCCCCCACTCCAGTGTTAAAATAGGCAACAAACCCTAAAGATGTCTTAACTCATCTTTATATAATTTCTACAACCCTGTTTACTCTATGTATGTAGTACTTTAAACTGAATAGATGCAAATAATCTGTTGCCACTCCAACAAATCCATATTTCCTGCTGTGCACACTACATGCAATTTCAATTCTTTCCTAAAGCAATAAAAACTCAGACACTAGTGGGATGTATCTCAAGAAAACAAAAGAAAAAAAAACCCAACCACTTATTATTACAGAAACAAAAAAGGTCTTTGTAACCTTGCCCTTTGCTTCTCCTCTGTTCTTGTTTATTAGTACCTCAGTAAAGGAAGATCGTTCCTGACTCCACTTTTGCCCAGAATTCCGACATGAAAAGGTGAAGAAAGCAAAGACTAAATATGCCATTAAATACATTCTTCTAGAGCAGGAACTGAAATGCAATTGATTCTAAAATTATCAAACAAGGTTGACAAAGCAAGCTGCAGAAAAGGCTGCCCGGCAGTTTCTGCCCAAGCTGTTCTCCCTTGTCAGATTGCAGTAACTGAGCTCATGAGTGTGGTCAGGCTCTTAGGAGACAGACTGTGGATACAATCCACGTCCACCTCTCATGATGCCACAGTAATAAAAGCATGTCAATAAAAAGCCTTCCTGTGTTTTTATGCAGTTTATTGACAAGATGAAATAGTGCCCATCTACCTTCCCAAGGCACATAGGGATCCGAGCAGACCATGAAACATTCAAGTAGCTAGAAGAACCAACATCTGATGTCTGTTCTGAGTCAGGAACCTGAAGAAGGCAAAATCCAGTTCTGTGAAGGGGACTAGTTTATAGCAATTTCTAGCAATTTACAGCCCTAGGCATCATTTACATTATGGCATCCACTCCCTTTTCCCAAAACATCAGTACTCTCTCTGTTGCCATATATTTCAGATTTAAAAATGAAAAAAAAAAACCTTTTATTTTTTTTCTTAAAAAAAAACACTTTCAATTTTTCAAAATGGACCTAGGTGGCCATAATTTGAGGCTCTTCATGTGTTCTGTACACAATTCCTTACAATTCCATCACTTAATATGATCACAGAACATTAAAAGAAATTCCTTCCTCATGAAAAATTTACCACAGGAATTAGATATGAGAGAATTTTTGGCATCTCTGCAAGTATCTTGACTCCTTTCCTCTACTTTAGAGGTCTAATTCTTCCTAGGATTAGTGAGAGATAATTAACCAATAAGGTAATTATACTGAGTCATGTAATTCATACTCACATGACAAAGGGTATTTTCAAATTATGGGATTGTTCTGTGAATTAGCAGCTAATGCACTAAAATCACTATAGCCTAAAATAATGGAAATTTACACAGAGGATACAAATAGGAGCTTCAAAAATCCACATCGACTTCCCAGTAAATTGTGATGTAGTGCAGAAGAACTCTCACATTCTGAATTTCAGAGTAAGCTTACTGTTCTCAATGGACATTTTCCAAACTGGCTTTCATTCGTAGCTCGTTTTCAAAAGCTTCATTGTAGAACACTTTGCTGACATAATTAGCTCTAAGAGCAGCACTTTAGTGCAAAGACTTAACAAAAAAAAAAGTTTTAAAGAAATATCAAAGGGTTACACATGCAATAAGCTGCTTATTAAGAAGGTATATATTTAATTACGACAAAGCTACTCAGTATGACAAACACCTACATTTCTGTTTGGCAAAAGTATCTGTCGTGCAGATGCAGTTACTAAATGACACCTCCTGTTCATGCAGCACAAGTCACAACTCCACCACACAAAGCTTGCTCAAAGCACGAGCAGAAATTCAGGAAAGAACATTTCTACAATAATCCTTGCAGAACGGGAAAAACCTTACATTTATACTTCTATTTGCCCACGTTGGTGGTGGGACCTCTCTGTACGCACACGTGCCTGTCATCATATGCATGGCTTACGTCTCCTGCTGCTGCCTATGCTGGTGAACAAGAACACTTCTCAAAAGTGTGTCTTCCAGCAGCATGCAACTATATTAATGAAAAATTCATGTCTTAGCACGCCAGTTTAGGATGTCAGCGTTGCCAGGTGGTTGACTGCTCTAAATACCGCACTGCACAGGAGATTCTGAACTTGTGCATCTTGGTAACCAACGGACCATTAATGACTGTCTGTCCTGACAGTCTGAAATGAGTCTGTAACGTGGTTAAGGAAAGTGAGTACTTTGTGAAAACCACAAGATACTGTCTGTATTATTTATGAATGCCATGAAACAGCTGTTTTCCTCTGAGAAAAAACAGGTCTTAAAAGCCTAACACTGAAGTATGCAAGAGCTGGGAGCAAAGCCGTATTTTAACTCACTGTTTGGTAGTCCTGACAATTTCCCACGGGCATATTCCTAAGACCATCTACAGCGAAAAACAACAAGGTCTTCTGAAGAACCTGTCTGCTGGAACTACAGCAGTAACTACATTCAAACCTTGCATTGCACTCTCCAGCCTGTCACCACAACCTGCCTTCTCCCAAAAGCATGCTCTGAGACCTGATTCTTGAAGTGGTGAAGTACAAATGACTCCCTAGACAAACCCCCTGCATTTTATTTTATGCGTAAGATCTGTGCACATAGGTTGAGATTCAATCACAAAAGAGGAGTATTTTTGTAGATGGACTTGGAGGTTGAAATTTCAAAGAAAATCTTAAACTCACCCTGCAAAGATCATTTGGTCACAAAGTATTACAGGACTTAGCTACATGTTGAGTTCAAGAAAAACATCTATTGTCACTAAAACCAGCAGAGAAACAATCTACTCTTCTGAATGATACTTCAATATTTAAACTGTATACATTACCACAGCTATGTACTGCCAAATTTGCTCGCCTCTCTGAATTCAGTAACTTGCACACACTAAATTGTAGGAAAAAAAATCTTGTAAGATTTTATTTTTCACAGTTTAAGAAAGTTAATGTTTGACTACACCAGCAAGTGGAAAGCCCTCTGCTTTCCAAATGAAATAGGCATTTCTGCATCGTTAGTTTTGGGGACAGAGGCTGAGCAGCCTGCTCATCATTTTATGATTCAGGAAACTAGTACCTGGTGAGGTTTCTGTTACGCATCTAAGACTCTGATCAGCAATACATTGGTTGCATTACAAACTCAATCATCAAGGTGATTTTTTTTCTGTTTCTGTGGGTTTTTTTTAAATAAAAACTGCATTCAGAGGGATGTAATTCTAATAATAGCCTGGTTTCCAAAGGCACCTGCCACCTTTGCCTCAAGGCTGCCTTCATTCTGGATCACTGACTGTGCAGGATCAGACTCCACTGCTACAGAGCTACCTGCAGGGCTGAACCATGACCGTTCCAGAAATCTGGCAAACATCTTGCCTTCTTCAGCAAATCCATCACCCCACTGGTCTTGTAACATTTCCCAGATGAAGGTTAAAATCTATAGCTCAAGTGAAGTTCAGGCTGTGCATTAGTCTGTACAATCTTGTTAATAAGGCCATTTGTTGCCTTTTCTCTTCTTGTACTACAGAAACAACAGTCAGTTTCTCAAAATTTGGCTGAAGTAATGCATTTTTACCCACTCGTTCAGCTGTTGGTGCTCGGATACTTCTTTAAATACCTCCTTGCTTAGGAGGCAGTTTTCTGGATTACCTGTTTCAATGAGTTAATTATCATAAACTCTATATGGACTCTAGGAGCTAAACATCAGACAGTGTAATGACCAATTTGTAAGCCTCTGGAGTTTTTTCTTTGGCCCAGCTATGGACCTGAAGGCTGGTTAACGTGGTTTTAAAATATTTACAATTTCAGCTTCTGAAAATGAACCTTGCAGTTTTTGCTAAGAACTGTAATTCTCCTTTTCACAGGTAAAACAAATGGTGTAACTAAAAGTAGATTTTGCTTTTCTTTGTTTTTAGTATTAGAAGAGTATATTATTCATACAGAACAAAGCTGAGGGCTGATGAAAAGAAGAATGTACTGCAAGACTCTTACTAAGCAGGTCAGTAGAACCTTCTGTGTTTTATTACACAGCTATCCCTGCGCTTCCTCTGTTGCTGGCAGTTTTTCTATCTCAAGACCAGGTAAGGACTAGAAGTGTCACTTCAGATGCCTTAGTTCCTCCCGTTTATGTACATCTAGTGTTTCAGAAACACGGGTCTGTAACTTCACAGGAACCTTGGTAGGATAAAACCCACTACACTGACAGAGCAGAAAGACATGCAGCTACGTGCATTTGGAGGAACTTTGCACTGCTGCTCTTGGGTTTTGTTCTCGTCTCTAGAGGTGTAGATGTGACGTCCAAGAGCACATCCCAAAACTCAGCTCTCTCCCAGTAAGATGAACTCTTCACTTCTAGTGGAGGGCTACAAGGATGCTGAAAGGACTGGAACACATGCCTTAGGAGGAAAGGCTGAGACACCTGGGGCTCTTTAGTCTGGAGAAGAGAAGCCTGAGAGGGGATTTGATAAATGTTTATAAATATCTGAGGGCTGAGTGTCCAGAGGAAAGGGGCAGCCTCTTCTCACTCGTGCCCTGCGATAGGACAAGGGGGAATGGATGCAAGCTGGAGCACAAGAGGTTCCATCTTAACATGAGGAGGAACTTCTTTACTTTGAGGGTCACAGAGCACTGGAACGGGCTCCCCAGCAAGGTTGTGGAGTCTCCTTCTCTGGAGATTTTCAAAACCCGCCTGGACACGTTCCTGTGTGACCTGTGCTGGATTCTATGGTCCTGCTCTGGCAGGGGAGTTGGACTTGAAGATCTCCAAAGCTCCTTCCAACCTCTGACAGCCTGTGATCCTGTGAACTGTGGAGAAAATCACATTTGTTCTTTCTGAGATACAGGAAGGCAGAGATGTGCTAGCAATAATCCACTGAAGTTGGTCTGGGTCCGTACCACACAGCAGATAGCAGAAGCTGCACTACTGTGCCAGTGTGGGTTGCAGTTGATACCTCCACATCTGCTCAACAGAGGGAAAAACAGTGGCTTTTCACATTGGGGTGTTTCCAGAGTATGAGTAAGAGTGAAGTGCAGAAGTGAGATAGCTGTGCAATTAAAGATCTAAAATTCCCATTCTGTTATTTGAGGAAAACTGCAGGGACTGCTGCTGTGTTCACATATTTTATTTTCCAAGCTGTGGAAAGTAACCGTAAAACAAAGCATTTCATGAAGCTTTCTGAAGCTCATGGACATTACTAGTTAAAGCAAGCATGGTGTATCTGCTAGACAGTAACCCTTCCTTCATTTTCTAACCCACTGGCTTATGTTTCTGTAGAGAGAAGACAGGATTTTAGCTGGTATTTCAGAGCAAAAAGTTACCTAAAGCTGCAGAGACTGGTTGGCTACATATTGCATTTTAGAGATACAACAGATCCATACCAGTTATCAGTCACAGATTTTTCCTTGTCTGGGCATCACAGAGCTTAAGTTTACAAATAAAATCTCACTGCATTTTCCACTGGTTATCCAAACCACAAGTTTGGTTTTGTCTTCTATTCCTAGTTTTCTCACACAAACCCCTCTCTCCTCCCTCCTTTACCAGGTAGCTACTATAATTACTATCTGTATTTCAAGACTGTTTCAAATTTGAATTAACTTCCTGAAAGTACTATCTTTTCAGTATGCACTCTTTGAATTCTTTGCTGGTTTACAATTGGTGTTTTAGAACAGTTTCTGTATGGTGGCTCTTCCACAAAGTCTTAAAGGTTGTGACACAGAGAAATACCCTTATATTATTTCTGGAATAACGTGTCATGTCATGGAAGTATCATACTTCCCACTTACCAGTGAGGCACAAAAAGAAAAACCAGATGTCTTCGTTGGATAGTTTTGTTATTAACAGAAGTGACTGAAGCACTTTTGGGGTCCACTACACAGTTTTGTTGTATAGCAACTTATTAGGAATAAAAAAAGGAAGTCTACAGAAAGTATTTGTTCTGCTTCAGGGGTTCACTCTCTCAGTCCTACCTGACATAGTCCCTACAGTGTGGATTGCATTAAAGGCTGCTAGTTTTCCTCATTCATTACTTGACTGCAAACAAACCTCCAGAGGAATACAGGTAGCATAAACTCTATTACACATGCAAAGTTCTCCACAGTGACCTTCTCAAAGATACAGGACCAGACAGTCTGTGGCCACAGAGACAGTAATATCATCTGACATTTGAACTATATCAGGCTCTCTCAGTATCAGTTTGCCTAGAGCTTAGAAAAAAGCAGTGAATTAACTGGTAAATTGTCGTGCTTAATAATGCTACGATTTACTCATTAAAACAGCTTAAAGCTAGAAAAATGTAATTTTAAACAGTATCCTACAAATGGGAAACTAAGAATGCAAAACTCAATATAAATATTGCTTGATTTACACACAAAATGTGCATTTTCAGGATTCTTGCAGAGTCTGTGAAATGCAAACAAGGAAAAATTGGCCGACTTTTAAAAATTTTGCAACCTTAAAAATGGTCTTGTGATAAAGAACATAACCCTCATTCTCCTGACAGTGTTATTAACTGGTAATGTTATTCCTCTCTGCTGGTATTATGTTGCCTATTACTCTGCCTTTCATTCTTCTGTTTGCAAAAGGAAAACAGTTTTCTTCAGGATGATAATCTAGATTAGGAGACAATACAAGCAGCTTGTTAATTATACATATGCACAAGAAGGACAACAGTTGCTCTACTTGTCAAGGGGATTTAAAATATAAGCAGCATGGGCCCCGAAAAAAACACCCTGAAACAAACAAACAAAAAAAACCCAAACCCAGCTGATTTAGAAAACTGAGTCTTTTACCACTAGATTACACTTTTAAAAAGTACAGATTAATGACCAATTAAAAATAAAATAAAATCTTACAGGAGATAACACCACACATACTCAAATCTGGTGCAAAAGAAAAATACTATGAAAAGCCTATTTTAATCATCTTCAACATGATGGTGTTTTCGGTACTGTGGATGATACGCTTCAAAAGTGCCATGAAGGCAACTCCATTTTACAACATCTCATAATTTTCTAAGAGCAGAGTGGAAGACTAACTCCAAGGCCCCAACAGTCAGCCTCAGATGCTCAGGAAGCATCATCCTTAGCTTACAAGGATCTACCAGCTTTCTCAAAATTAACAGCAATTGATATCTATATATTAAAAAAAAAAAAAGAGAAAAAAATAAAAAAGAAAATGGGAAAAAGAACACAAAGCCAAATAAAACCACTCCCTTACAGAAATTCACTTGCGACATGGCTGCTATTACACTGCCCTATTACCAAAGGGGGAAAACCAAAGGGTAATTCCATCAGCCAGTGTACAACTCAAAGCAACCTCCTGGCACTGGACCAGGAATCAAAGCCAAACTGGCCCTTTGAGAGGCCAGGGCAATGTTTGCTGGCCTTGTCACATAACCACCTCCCACCTCTCCCAGAGCTCCTGCCCACCTGCTCTTGAGCATCAGTAGGTGAGCCTGGGCTTCCACAGGTACATGTGTGCAAAAAGACGCACGCAATGCCTTCGTAAGCTCTGTTCCTGTTTGTGGAACCGTGCTCTGCTCCAGTGCTGTACAGAAGGTCCCGAACATGGCCTCCTGCCTCCTTGAAGGTACTCGTGCAACTGTCCCAACCATAACCCTTGTGAAACACTCTGGCTCTAGTAGCAGCAAACTACAGCACCAAAAAAACAAAACATCTCGGGTAGCAGTTTTGCCCTTTCACTCTAAAATAAGGACCTGTCCCTTTGCTTTCAAGCATTCTGTTTTTATGCCACAATGTTTTTCTGCAGTGTACTGGATATGATCTCCACGAAACTCTCTCAAGTATAAACTGCGTTGAGATATTTACAGTGTTGCAATGTTAATAGGGTTAAAATATTTATGGATTTGCCTAAATCTATCAAATATGCAGCTTGTCCTTGGGGGACAAAAAGTTACAGTGTATAAAATCTGAGTGAGGGATTCTCTCTGTTGTTTCGTGGCTGACAAATTTATAATCGTTTGTCCTAGGCTGTGCATTGTTTGCAAATGATCACGTTCCAGAGGCTAAACAAACTGATAGATGGAAGAGACGAAACAGAACCATCCTCCACCCTTCAAACTCTGACCGTCTGCTCAGTCGACAGCACTGAAATGCAGAAGAGTGTTTTAAGGAGCTTCACAGAAAAAAAACAACCCAGGAACAAAACCAAAAAGCTTAACAGTTTTTGTGCCGTGAAAAGACACATAGCATGGTATGAAACTCACTACACACCAACGTGACTAAAGCAGTGTGCCAAGCAAAACAGTGGTCCAAATCACTTTTATTAATTAACTGGGGAGAAGGAAGCACAATAACCCAACCAACTGGGATATTCTTTAGCAGTAGTTCTGTGGCTGAAGAGAAAAAACATCCCTCTCTTAAACGGACACACTGGCAACAGTTGGGAACATTAAGGAATTATTTTAATGTCTAAACCTGTTGACATTTAAGAAATTTTCTTTTAGACTCCAGGAAGCTGCCACATAGTCAAGAAAAGCTTTTTTAAAACAAAACAAAACAAACACACACAAAAATGCAACAAAAAGGAAGTTGTACAGATTGCACAAGACAGATGAACAAACACAATACTGCTACAGAATATGATTCTCAATAGTATGGAATAACCACAAATGCTAGATACCTGTTGCTTTAAGTGGCATGAAAGCAATACTGTGGTATATTTGCTATTTCTTTGTTGCATTGAGCAACAGCAAAACAGGATCACTACCAAAGTATTTAATGCTAGAGCACATTTCTATTAAATTCATTGCTTGCCAAGATGATAGGCAGGCAGAGTTGAGACACGGCTAGACCTTACCAGTTCATTTCTCTGGACTCAAGGAGAGCTTTAAAGGAATGCTTGTAGAATGACTAGGCTAGATAAGAAATGCCTAAGCTAATTTTGGCCAGGCTCCAAACTGAAACACTAACAGAATAGTTTAAATTTGGAAAGTGGTTAAAAGATGAAAAGTTATCTGGATCATGACATTTAACATCTGACTTGTGGAAAAAAACAGAATAAAACCAAAACTAGCAACACACAGACACAAAAAACCCAAGCAAACAAACAAAAAAACCCCAACCAACCCACCAAACAAACAGTCATTCTGTTAAATATTTTCAGTTTTCAGACAGAATATATTAACCAAGGAAAGATGAGGACAAATAGAAGTGCTTGGACTCTCTAGCAGCATGCTTAAAGCTCAAGGTTAAAGAACAACTGACCCCACACAGAGCCATTTGAACATGTGCCAAATGCATGAAGTTGGGAAGTTTCATGCTCTGCTAAAGCGACTTTCACATCACTCATTGGCTTCATCTCGCATCAAAAGCACTAAAAGAAAAACTGCAGAGAATCTGATTACAGATGGCTTTTACTGATGCTTTCTACTTAATCTCCTCTGGAATGTGAGGTCATAGCCCTTCCATAATTTAAAAGGGATCTACATATTATATGCATGCTCAACTATTGTCACTGTACAAATAATATTCTCCCTTGTCCGAGCAACATAACTTAAGGATTTGATTTCATCCCTGATCCCCACTCACAAAAAATGCATACGGCTGTGTGGCTTCGGATGCAACTGTATTTCCCACAGTGCTCACTGCCTTGTAAATACAAAGATGTTTTTGTACGTTGTGGTTACCTGCATTACAGTCTGTAAAGGTGCAAGGGCTGGAGTGGTACTCTCAGTGCTGTAGGGAACACCGTAACCCTTCAGGACTTGCCTGCCTGGGAGGAAGATGCCTACGCTATGGCAGCACGTGGTTCACTCCACTTCCTGGTTTGCCCATGGAACGACTTTGTCAACACATCTTGGCCGCATGTCACAGAGCAGTTTTTAATCAACAAAATCCAGAAAAGGCCTATCCACACTGGACAGAAAATTCATTCTTCTTGTAGGTCTAAACTTCCAGACATTCAAGATGAAATTAGACTGGCTTGCTTTAGCCTCTCTCTTCTCCCAAAGATACTCACTGTCATTGTTAAAAGGTCCTTTTGTCACACACACACAAAACAAGTAAATAAACAAATAATGTCTGAACTTCCCACTCAAAATTTATCATGATACTTTCTGCTGGATATGCCCTTTCTTTGGCAGAGAAAAAGCTATGTGTCATAATTAAGGCACAAAACTCTAATGATTTGAATCTTCATTCTTCCTGACATTAAAAATCTCAGCTGTAAAACCATAAAACTGAAGTCGTTAAAAATATTATACTTGAAAATATACAATATACATTCCTTGAAAACAAAAAGTCTTAGAGAACTTATTCAAAAAACTTTCCTTGCTGTTCATTAAAGCATTGGGCAAGGTGGTGCTGGTGTGGGAGACCTAGAAATCATCCTAGAGAAACTGTCGCTGCACCCACTTCTTAGCCACAGTTAATGCTGGGCAAATACTGTCAAGAGATTAAATTTGCACCTTACAAGATGTAATGAGGAACTCATGCTTTAATACAACTGAAAGCATTAAGATAAATCACAGGCGATTTAATGCCATTTTAGAAGCAAGTGGAATGCATTCTGCCACCTGGGTCTGTCTCTTACATAGTTATGTCCTGGTGCCAAGGACAGACTTTGCTCTCTCGACTGTGCTGTGCTGAGCACTTGCTCAGTAATGTGAACAGATACAGAAATGGAAAAGCAGTATATAGGGGAGTGTAAAACCTCTGTGTAAGAAACCCTACGAAAGTTGTCTCTTACAAATATTTTTAAAGACTGTATTCTGTCCAATTCTGAGTTGGGTTCATACAGGAATGATGTTTGGAGTAAATCCATCTCGTGTCAAGAAAATAAAAGATCTAAATAAGATACTTCTTCAGTGTCTACAGAGAAAGTATCTGTAGCTCCTATTCTTTTCAAACTGAAACCGGTGCTGTCTAGGAGACTGGATTTCATTTACAACATTAATCTGCAAATAATGGCTAATGATGTGGGTCAGTGCTAGGATGCTTGAATTAGAAGCCATTAGCCTGTGCATTCTTGGTCATATTTTGATGATCTTCATGATTGCTAATCTTTTTAAATGTATCTGAAAATAAGGAAGAAAAAATTTGAGGTGATACCGTCGAGGCTTCCGTGTCAGGAGAGGAGAGAGTAGTCTTTCACGGGCATGACTTTTGTTTTAGTTTGTTTCTGCTGTCTTTTCTTGTCTGTGTTTTTACTCTCCAGCTCTTAGTCGCGGTTGGTACATGTCCTTTCTACCCCAGCCCCCAACTCCAACACTGGAACAGCTCAAGGTCAAGAATCTGGCTGTTAAAGGAGACTGTTTTGTTTCGCGTTAAGATTAATGGAGCTTTAAACTAAGCAGGAGAGAAGTATTGTTCTGCTGAAGTTGTTAAACACATCCACCCTTTTTGCAGAGTGGATGAGGTCTGTTTTTTTCTCAGTGGTGCTGGAAATGAGTTTTTAACAGATTGCACAACCATTAAGATACTGAGTGCAAGTGCATAACTCCTTTTTTAATGAAAGGTGAGACTGGATATATATATAAAAGTGGCAATCATAATTAAGAACTGAAGTAAAGCCCACTTTTGTCCATAATATTGTTCACCAGGGGATCGTTTAGATAGAAATAATCTAAAATTATAGTCCTGTGCCTTTGTTCACATGTACACTTTATGGTGGGTTACTCAACAATGAGATACACTGACTATGGTTCACTTTTCCAAGTGATTTGATAGAGACATGGACAGAGAATACCCAGCCAGCAAGGGCCTCTGAGCAATCCTTGTTGTTTCTTCAAAAGAAAAAAAATCAAAGTAAAAATCAAGCAAAGGTATTTTGTCAGGAGCGTATTTTTTCATATGTTTTAACTTCTGATGCTTTTTGTTCCCTTTTGCCTTCCAGATACACGTTGCTGGGCATTCTGGCTGGCTGGGGCAAGCACTGAGGAGTATCACAAGCAACATGGCTCATGCCCTTTCTGGTTAATTCCATGTATTGGAGGGTGCAATAATAGAAGCAAGATATGGTATCACCTCTCAGTTCTGGCTCAGTCCAATAGAACTTTGGCTGGCTACACCCAGGCGAGAACTTGCTGGTCTTTCTGAGGAGTAGAAAGAGTTCCCCACATGTGCGCTGACCTCAGAAACCGATGCTGTCATTTTTCAGGGGGAGGTTATGCAATCCTGAGATGAAATGTTAATGCTTCCTTTCAGCCATCCACTTCCAAATTCTTGAGGCCTTTTTTATCCAGTTTACTTGCATTTAATACTGGCTAAAGTGCTAACATCTTCAGCTGTGCAGTACTACAGAGGTATAGTTATCTATTTTTATTTTTTCTCTGTAATACAGGTGATGACCCTAGGGGGTATAATGCAAAGACCAACAATTGGGGGGGTTTCTCCTGCAGCTGGAATTTTCTAAAGAAAATAAATCAAACCTGAATTTGTACAGGAATGTTTGCCTTGCATTCCACACACTGAGTCAATTTATCTCAGGGGCTCTTTTTTCCTTCTCCCCACCCTCTTTAAAGGCTTGGTGACTGGAAAAAGGAGGAGGGATGTATGGTAGATTGTAGAAAGAGATTTTTGTAGCCACTGGTGCCAGGAATCATCAAGGAATGCCTAAGTAGTGCCTCTTGTGACAGCATCCAGTCTATTGGAAAAGCAGCATGTGCCATCTGGCTTTGATTTTGACTTAATTAAATGCATGCAGCCATTTTTAACAACTCGGCTAAGATTCAACTGTCTTGACGTCTTGTAAAGAGCTAGAGTTGGGATTTTGTTGGGGAAGCTACAATAGTCACCTGATTTATGCTGTTTGGTTCCCTTTCAGTGTGGTCCCTGCAGTTTGCTGATATTTGAGTGACAATTCTATTTAAATAAACACTTGAGATTTGCTGACTCTCGGAAGCCTCATTCAGTAGGGTTTTTCCACTCTAGATTCCGGGATTTCTCTTAGAACTGCAGTTACTGTGGAATTTCTTAATAGAAAAGGACAGTCTTAAGTTCAGCCAAGTCATTTGTCTGGTAAAAAGGCAAGCTGCTTTGTTGAAGAAGTTAGGTTACTCCACCCAAAGACTCTGTATCAATGGGATTTTAGCATGAGGGGGAGGCAAGAAGGGGAAGGATGGCGGTAAGGAGGAGAATACTTTCTTTGCTATTAGCCAGCGTCCTTCTAAATGTAGAGGATAGCAAGGAACTACTTTACATGGCCAAGAAAAGCATCTTGTACTCATGAAAGTCTGTCCTCTTAGTTCTCCTAGCTGTGTTGTCATCTTGTGTCTCAGCAGCTTACCTATGTGGATGAAGGAGGTTTGAAAAAAAAAAAAATCTCTGCAAACTCCTACCCATGGAATTGCAATTAAAAACTACTTTGTTGTTCTGGGTGCTAGGTATCTTGATTTTTGAGGCCTTATCTCTCTCATCTATAAAGCTGTCTTCCCTTGAATTTTTAGGAAAAATGCACAGAAGTGGTAGCATTTTATTTTTTTTTAGCATCTGGGCAGTATGAACAATCATTCAAATTGCCCTTTTTACTCTTACATCAATTTTTGTCAAGTTGACTAGTGACAATGGTGAAGTATTCATGTAAAATATCTTCTACCATATTTCTAATTTCTTCCAAATGATCAATTTTTCACCCATGTATCAAGGATTCTCATTTGTCCCCCTTTTTATCACTGGACAAGGTAGATTCTTGGAAGGCCTGTGCTGAAGAGGGAGCAGTTTTATAGTTACGTGTGCAGGAGTATCTGACCCTTTTCTAGTTTTAGATTGCAATAAATCTAATGGGTTTGCTTTTTAATCTTTCTAGATATCTCATTTTTAGCAAGTTATCCTTGGCCTGTGGCCACCCATTGTATGAATGGAATTCTACAGCTCTCCTTATGAATGTCAGTTTGCTTAGGCCTCTTTAGCTGACTCAGTAAGTACAATATCCAGATCCCTCCTGCTGTGTCTTAACAGCTGGGATGCAGGCTTGGGGTAGAGTTAACACTTCATCTACTTCCTTCCCTTTTTACCCCTCTTCTTCCCCTCCCCCCAGGCAAACACCACCCCTAACCTGTAATGGATACTCTGCCCTGCTTGATCAAGAAAGAAGCTTTAAGAGTGACTGTGTGTCCCTTCACATTGCCACTTCGCTTTACTAACTCATGTTTGAAACCAGAATTTATGAAAAAAATCGCTGTTTTGACACTATTAGCAATTGATACACTATCTGTAGAAGAAAAATATCACTACGATACAGCTGTCAAACTTCCTCAAGCAACTCTGCTAAACACGTCTGAAGCCTGACCTCAAGAGCCCTATTCCCAAGGGTGCTGGAGGAACTGCTGGAGTTCTGCTTTCATACCTGTTGAATTCTTGGCCTCTGCATTCAGGCTGTTGAAAAAGGATGTAAATAATGTTTATTGCAAAGGAGGCACTTAATAGCGATAACAAGAACATCTTCCTTCTAATGTTAATCTGATTACCATAGGACTAATTGACTCAAAGCAGTTGAGAAGCAAGGAGCTTTAATTTCTTATTGTCCACCTGTACGCTTCATCATCAGGATAAGGAGAGACTGGGTATTCTGAACAGCTTGGAGAGTTTGGAATGAGTTTTTTTTTCAAAATCACTTTGCTAAGTGAGCATTTTGTGTGTGTTCCTACTGATATGTACTGAAAAGATAAATAATTGGATTCAGAAGCCCCCAGAACTTTCTTCTTGTTGATTGTGAACTAAGTATCAGAGCATAAGATCATAAATATTGGACTAAGGAGAAGACCTAATTTTGCTTATGAACTCTGGAGGTTCTGGTTTGCACTTTCAGTTTTGTCAACAGTCAAACATGCACATCCTCAGGTACAGAGACAATGCTGTCATTTGGGTAATGTTCCCCAAACTGATTTTCTTCTACAGGTGCAGAAGGCTGTTTGTAACACTAGAGATATGCCAACCACTACTGCCATCTCAGTACAAAGAAGAAAAACCTAATTTTTTTTTTTTTTAAATCCAAGACAAAGGAATGTTTCATACCATCATCTGTGCTGACTCAGATTTTGGCCAAATTATAACTGTTCACCATATGACGCTGCGTGTTTATCTAAAATCCCATACCAAAGCACTCATTGTTTCTCTATGAACACTAAAAGTGTCTTCATGTAAAAGCGTGAAGAATTTATGATTCTTAGCAATTGGTTAATTAACCATCATTAGTGCTATGACTAGAGTGACAGAGCTAGCTTCATACACTGTTTCAACAGCTACTTCAGTGGTAAAACCCGAGAATAATCGCTGATATGCACATGAAATGACAGTCTCACCATCTCCTCATCACTTCATGGAAAGCAGAAGCAGTTCAGCTTCCATTTAGTTTCTGCAGATGCAACCCAACTGAACTGGATCCATGCAAAGCTGGACCCCTTGTTCTGTGGATCCAGAAGACCTACAAGTCATTTGTACAAAACTTTTTGTTCCCAAATTAAGAAAGCGGTGACCAGCATAAACACTTAATGCTAAGTAATGCTTCAATCAAGTGGCCTGCTCAAATTGCACCACAAGAAATTATATAATAGAGCAATTGAAAAGCAGAGCAAACACGGCAGGTGGTCCTGTTTTAGCAGACTTCCACCACTGGATTCTGAAATTTTACCCTTAGCCTGGTATGCACACAAATACATTAAAGAGCCTAAAATGTTAAACATTGGAGGCAAATCAAACATTTACAAAATACAGGGTCTATTATTTTGGACAAACCTTGCTGCAATCACAGAGGAATGTTTCCTTTGGCTGCTATTATGCTCACTTCCATTTATTTATATAGAACAAAAAGCAAGCGATATTTTCTTACCTTGCTTTTTTAATTGTCTACAGATGGTACAAAATGGTAGTAGGATAAGGCTGGAGGACAGACTTCTGTCTTCTACTGAATAAGATCTCATACACAATTTTTCCAGTATAATTTTACTGCTTATCTCAGTTACGGAAAAGAGAGGGTCCGGCAACCATAAAATTCTTAAAAGTTTATTTTGTCATCTAAACAAATAGGAAAACAAATGAAAAAGATACCATTTTTACAATGAAACCCTCAAGATAGCCCAATTTACCTCAAACATAACAACATACTAACGCTCTATTCTGGAACAGAGCTTGGCAAGTCTCTCGCTCTGTGAAAGGTTTAAAAAGCACAGATCCAGCATCAATTAGTCTTTATAAAAAAGACTTGGCCAGAACAATTGTAAGCACAAGATATAAAACTTCTTAGTTATTTAGTAATAAAATACAAAAATCTCACCTACTTGAAAAAGATCTGGAAATGCTGAGCACAAACTGAGCCGCTCACAAAATCATTTTTGTCTTGCCTATTTCTCTACATTTTAGTTCAAGTTTTGTCATAACGGTATTATTAGCTCCTTAGATGTAACTACAACAGCTCAGTGGACAAACATGTAAAACTGTAAGCAACTTGCACACAAACACAAGCAGTATGGATGGCATCTTATGGTTAATTAGCCCATTTACAGTACATCAAGCCCACAGCTCAGCTAAGAAGCCACCCTGATGTATTTCCAATCAGCCAGCCCACACAGTATGTTAGCAGCAATTAAATTTTCTCTTAAGTAAAGCACAGTTGAGGTCATACAGATGTCAGCAAACAAGGGTGTTACAAAATAAGAGAAAAAGGACAATACAAAGGAAGCCTCAATCTTAGACTTTAGCTCCTTTTGCCAAAATGAGATTCGAAGAGAGAAGTGTTTTCTTGGTACAGATCCTGAAGCAGGATCCTGGCCTAGTTCACAAAGCAATCTTGCATGTTCTTTTTTTCCCCCCCAAATAATCTCTATTTTGGCACAAATTACCTCGAAAAAAAATCCAATTATCCCAAGACTTGTAATTTCAGAAAGCTCACTCACAGTTCAGAACTCTTCTAGAAATAAGGGAAGCAACATTATAACTGCCGCTTTAACAGAACAAAAGTTGCACAGCTTTGTAGGACCTGAGAAGAGCAAATTATGTGCGTACATGGACAGTGCTGAATAAGTGAATTACATTCTCTAATCACTTAAGAGAATTGGAAGAAAACAAATACGGCCAGGTAATGCTACACCATAGACAGAAAAGAACATACTAAAAACAAACCAAAACACCACCACCACCCCACACAAAACAAAATAAAACAGAGAAGGGGTTATTAATGTACGCAAGTGGTTTGAGGCCCAGCCATCCTCAAATGTCAAGACTCAGAGTCAGAAGAAGAATAAAATCTGAAAGAAAGCTTTTAAGATCAGTGAGTCAGGACTGTCCAAACTCAGGACAAGACTGGCTGGACAGGAGTCCAACAAACAGAACTGTTGTACTGAGAACCAGCTGTCTCCTCGAAAGCAAACAGGGCCAATTATCTGATTAAGCAATAATTGAAAGAATGCTTAATAATTTATTAGAGAAATAACTAGATTTTGGACTATTATTACGTAGGACTCCACAGAAAAACCTCACAAAAGTATGTTGAAAAGGTATGATGGTCAATATCCCTTACCTAAACCCAGGATCAGGCTCTGGTCTTATAAAAAAGGGGTATAATAGCACTTATGGAATGAAAAATACAGCTGCTTGTTAAAATTGCTTTTGGCCAGGTGTCCATGAGATCAAGCGCATCACTCACACTGCAAATCAGGTTTTATTTCAAGTAATTCTCTAAAGAGCAATAGGACTAAGCAGCTTTATTTTGTACACAGCCTTTCCTGCTCACTTAAACACACAATGCTGCTATTCTAACGAATGCCAAGAACCAAACTAGAAACTTCAGACATCAAGAAGGAACCTCACTATTTGATCTGAGAAGCCAAAATCAATAATTTGGAGCTGCAGTCCCAAACTCTGCAGATCCCGAGTAATAAACTGTGCATAATACACTCAGCAAGATGTTACATCACTAACAGTGATTTGGTATAATTCTCAGGAAAAAGTTTCAGAAAAATCCTAGAAATACCCATAGACTGGAGTAATTTACTACAAAAGGAAAAAAATCAGAACAGTCAAAAAAGAAATCTCTGAACATCATCAAGAGGGTTTTTTTTTGTGGTGGGTTGTTTTGTTTTGCTTTTAAATAAGTGACCTGAAAGAGGATGAACAATGAAAATTTACTAATGATGCAAGACTACCTGGATTAGTCAAAGCTGCATTGGCTGCAAAGAGCCACACAATAAAGACTGCATTGCATAAAATCACTGTAGATAAGGCAACACACACAAAAATCTCCCACATACACCTACAAGCAATAAACACAGACCCATAGACAAGCAGAGGGGGGTTTGCCAGAGATCCTCACTTGCATCATGTTCGACCATGCTCTGAAAACTGCAGTTTAGTGGTCAACAGCAGACAAGAAAATGAAGCATCTGGAATTCTTAGAAGGGGAACAGCTTTCCCTTCTCACTCAAATATGATGGTACTGTGGCAATCAATCCACTACCTTATCATAAACTGAAAGTTTATGCAATGCTTGTCATCCCACCAAGCAAGAGTCTAGCAAGCAGAATGTAGAAATGGAGAGGAGAAGAGGCTGGTCAGAGATACTACTCAACTTTTCCATGAGAAGAATTTAATCAGGACTGATTTCAGCTCAGAAAAGATGCAGCAAGAAGAATTATAATATAGTATTCTATATTAGTCTACAACACACGAATCTGTAACACATCCTATCATGAATCCACAAAATGGAGATGGCCAGTTATTTTTTTCAGTTATTTTTATATATCCAAGCCAGTTATTTCAGTTATTTTTATATATCCAAGCCAGTTAGCTGTGCAAAACAGCACCTGCTTAAAAGCAGGTCTGAAACACTGCAGGGAGGCAAGAGTTTAAAAGTAGAGAGAGGTAAAAAAAACAAACCAAATCAAAACAGACAAACCAACAAACACAACACACCACAACAAAAACACAACAGCCCTGACATGAATTTTCTAATTGACTTTTAAATGCAAATAATTCTGACAGCCCTAACTTGCTGACTATTGCAAGACTGTATCAAAAAAAAGGAAAGACGAGAAAAAAGAATGAAAAAAAAAAACAAAATAAATGTACACTATACTTCTGCTTCTTAGAATCATTCCTCAATTATTAACTCCCAACTACTTCCAAAAGCAGGAAATGATATCCAGTAGACTTTGTCCCTACTCTCTACAGCTGTTCTCATGTTTCTGAGTACAGGAGCAATGACTGCCCAGACAATATCCCCATCCCACGATTCTGAGGAAGAAGGTGAGGGGGACAAAGGAGAAAATCAATCCATAAGACAAAGAGCACCTTAAACTAGATATACAGCAGCTACCATAAAATGTATAATGCTAGCAAGTTGAGACTTACAAAAAATAAATTTATTTTTTTTTTGGAAAGTAAAGGATACTGTCAGCAAACACATATATGGCATTTTTAGAAAGATGTGCAAGGTCACGATGTCTCCGAGTAATATTTTCCTAGTCAGAAGTAGTAGATATTGCTTGCAAGAGGCTTGTAAACAGTTCTTTGAGAACAGCACTGGAAGATTGCATCCATGAAACAAATATTCATAGGATGGCTATGTTAAATGAAGGAGCTACAAAAAGCAGAGCTCTGACTCTGGAGAAAAGGACAGTGGTATCCACTGATAAAGGAAAAGAGATAAAAATGAAATAAAGGCAATATGCTTATTATATATAAAAATCCTTAATCTGTACAGTAGCATTTAGCCTGTAAGATTCATAGCAACACTGCATGTGGAGCAGTAAAACTATTTTGAGTGTAAACAGAAGCTTTTAAGCAAATGCGATGGATTAATACAGATCTGTATTGCTATTTATTGCATTTATAAAAAAGGAAATGCAACTGACTGGAGAGCACAGCTATCTTACCAGGCTCTCTGGTTTGAATCAGCCGTAGATGAATCACTGTTCTTCCAGTGAATACAGTCAGAGACTCATCACTGATAGACTCACCAGTGTCAACAGTTATGATATTAAAGAATTTCAGCTGAGAATTTTAAAGATTCATGAGGAAATCACAACTCCAATCTCTAAATAAAGCTGACAAATACTCAGCTTTTACAAAAGCTCAGAATACCAAGGCCAAGCTGTGACCAAACAAAATTAGTCCAGACAGATGAACTTATGACTAAAAAATAGTTCATGTAGATTTCTTCTTACAGTAACTCCATAAAAGCACACTTAAGTAAAATAAATAGGAATCTTCCTCGGCAACATCAACTGAAATTACTGGTCTACTAAGTTTTCCAGAGCTACCCTATAACTATTTTTTTTCCTCTCTGAACCAGCAGGTTATGTTCTTTTAGCACTGAAAGTACTGCTTCTCTCTAAATGTATGAGATTTAATGTGTGGAAAAAAAAAAAATCATAGGAACTGCTCTCTGAGAATACACAGAAATATTTCTACAAGAGTTATTATCCAGAGACTGCAACAAATCGTAAAAAAACAGTCTTGATGGAAATCTTTGATTGGCAAGACCAGGACATTTTCCTCATCAGTGGGGATGCCCAATACATCATTACAGTTCATGACCTGCACGTCAAGAGCTCATCACAATTGCAAATGTATTAGCCATATTTATCTCCTGCAGATCTCGCCTTCCGAAACTACAAAGCAATAAGAAACTATGCCTTGATACAACTCCCACATTCAAGGAGTCCCAGAGCTGACTCCAGACGGGTTATGACAGAGTGACTGCTCATCAGGATGACACAGGCTCCCGTAGGAAGCTTTCCTTGTGAGAATTACAAACACAGAAGTGATACAGCCACCGAGATAACCACTAATTGCCTCTATTGTGATCTTGTGTAATTACCCCAGCGCAGCTGCACACCCTCTCAGGTCTCCACCCCCAAGCAAATCACAGGACTGTCTTTAAGTGGAGCATAACAAATCCCACGGCTGTGCAGCTGAACATTTCCAATACGAGACCATTCTGACCTTTGAGAAGTTACATACTTGTAAAGATTCAGAAAGTGCTGGAAGCTGCCTGAAAAATGCAATAGCAAGCTGTTGGCCTGGCAGACAAGCGAGAATTCAGCAGAACAAACTGAGGTTTCTTGTCACCAGTGCCAGTGGTACAGCTCAGACTCTAGCTATGCAAATTTACACTACCACCTTCAAAACGTGTACTGAGGAAACAAAGCACTTCAACATCTTCTTCAAGCACTCTTTAATTTTCAGTGTGAAGCTCACAGACTAGAGAGTATATTGCTTAAGCCAAGCCAAAGCAGACAACCTCATGCATTAACCATTCTGTTTATGATACATACGGGCTATCCACATTCATTTTGCTAAAGGGAGGTAAATTTCACATCCCCAGAGATAATCCTCACATTTTCTTGCTGGATCCCCATCTTTCAGAACACCTGTATAGCTACTTTTGTACTTGCTATTTCTTAGGAAAAGAGCCACCACTAGTAGATGAGTAGTTGCTCATTTCAGAGCTGCAAGTAGTTGCACAAGGGTTCAAATCCATAATCGGGTCCAACACATATAGCATTGCCATCTTCAACGCGGGACTTAAAGGCAGATCAACACTTGCAGACTAATCAATCAGTGTTACCACGTCACAGAGTGCTTTCAAACAGTTTTGGCCATTTTGCTCAAGTAATGGAAGCTATCCAGTCTTATAGAAGTGGTTACTCTATCCCTCAATATTAAGAAGTAGAGGGCTCTAGAGGTATTTTTCTACTCGCAATATACACTGCTGGCAGGAAAGACAGATAATATTTGACATTAAGTGCACATGAACCAGAAGAACCAGATCTATTTAAATAAAATAATAAAAAAAAATCTGCTTGCACTACTAAACAATACCCAAACCAGTGTTTACTTAGCTTACACCTTTGAGCAATATCTGGTATGCTATTGCATTGAGACTGAGTCTGGTTCAAATACTTCTTCCTACTGCCATGTCACTACTTGCAGTGCCTCAGCTGGACTGCCTACCAACACGCTTTAAGGAGTACCATGAAGCTGCTTGACAGAAGAAAGCAAGCTGGTGGCATTTCGACCCACACAAGCTCATTTGTACACATGCTTGTTCTGTTGTTTTCAAGATGCAATGAGTATTTCCAATTTTTTCCACGGAACACAAACATATAAATCAGTAACAATGGCACAGGAAAAATCCTGTGGCTGACAGACTTTTTTCAGGCAGAGAGATTTCATTTGGCTCAACATCCTGAGGGGGGGAAGGGGGGAAGGAGGAAGTCGCCATCTTTTTAAGCATCTCTTTTTCAAAGGTAGTTTCTCATCCTTCTTGCACTGCTAATTTTCTATGAGCTGGAAATAATCTAAACCCACAAGTAGATAGAAATGAAATCCCTGAAAGGTATGAACAAGTGGATGTGCACCAAAAGAATTTCACAAAACTACAGGGAGCCACTGCCATGGGAAGTATCCTGGAAGAAATTATCACATTTGATATACCTTAGTACCAAAGAACTTTTAACATCTTCCTACCCAGCGTACAGCACATAATCTTTTGTTTTCATTAAAAACAGTTTGTGCTTCAGATAGATTTACACATCAGCAGACAGTGCACCAAAATATGAGAAGGAATTAAAACCACTGTATGAGTAATGAAAGAATTAAGCAATCCAAATTAAGAAATAAATGCAATTTTGTTTTAAATCCAAAATATTTTAAGGAGCTTAGTTGCACTGCTAAGATGGGTGTTTTGAAAAGAGAATGTGCAGATTTGTTTTCTACACCTTGGGGAAAACCTACAAAGAAAGCTTCACCTCCAACACTAACACAACTGTAAACATAAGGTTAAGAATCACTGACAAGAGCAGGAAAGAATACAAAAGAGAGAAATGTTATATAGAGATAAGGCATTAAGGGGAATTATTTAATTACAACTTATGATGAATAATAAGTCTCAATGATTTTTCCAGAACTACTAAAAAAAATGTTGTCCTTTAAAAAAGGAAACAAAGATAAAATATAAGGAACAGCTGAAGAAATTCCAACACTAACTGCTCTAATCTCAAAAGTCATCTGGAGTTTAACCAATAAATGAAAATACTGCACTATTTCAGAGTAAGATCTGATCTCGCATCTTACATAAACAACCTTATGCTCATGGAAAAACAGGGGTTCAAAGCTGTGTTTAACCACCAACAAAGCCACATATTTTCATTTGAGTATCCTGCAAACACAATGCAATGCAAAACAAAACTCATTTCTTCCTGTACTTAACGTGAATGGTATCAGTGAAAAGCTTCACTGTTCAGTTCCTCTGCAAGTAACCAATAGCTTTATAGATTACAGATCCTACAGTTGCTAGCAGCTACTCTGCCATCGTACAACTTAAAGCCTTTTGGTTTGAAAACCCAATGTTCATTTTTGTTCCTTCAGAAAGTAAATACCTGTAAATGGACAAAATACTAAAAGGGTCTAGCAGCTCACAATCCAAATTGACTTCTGCTCTGTTTTCCTCCTTGTAGGTTGGATATTAGGAATTTTATTTTTGTTTTTACTGAGAGTGGTTAGGCATTGCAATTGGCTGCCCAGGGAGGTGGTGGAATCACCATCCCTATGTCTAGATGTGGCATTTCAGGACATGGCTCTGTTTCTGATAATATTTAGTGGACAGTTGGACTTGATGATCTTGAAGGTCATTTCCAACCTTAATGATTCTATGATATGAGTCCAATAACTTGTTTTACAAGTGACTATCTTTAAAAATATAAAACCACCAACCAGCAGAAAACATTAAACAATAAGTCTTGCAATTTTGCTCCTAAGGTTAGAAGCTATTACTATTATTTCAAACATGACAAGTCTTCATATTCAGTAAATTAAATATCTATTGAATTTTGGTCAGTGTTTCATGTTCCTTGAGTAAAATTAATCTTGGCCATTTTTAAGTAACAGTTACGTCGCTTTCTAGCACCTTACTCAAATTTCAACTTCCTCTTAATAAACTGGAAGCCTGTGTCAAATGTTGTGCACCAGATTGGAAAGGAAAAAAAAAAAATCCACCTATTTATCGTTCCTGCACCCTTGTTTGTAACACCCAAGACGACACTCTCCTCTTTCTTATTGATGGCACTGCATCTTAAACATCATGTGGTTGACTATTAAAAATTTTAGGCCCTTGACTTCTAAGAGAGTTCCCATCCCATGTGCACAGCTTGTACTGCATTACGAGGAGTGCTGTAGGGGGGAAACTGGGGTTTTGGTTTTTTTTCCTCAAGTGCTTTGAGGTAGAGGTCCAGCACTGAGCAACTAAAGCTTTTGAACCTCAAGATTTAATTTCAATTATCTAACTGTGAAACCCTTGAAGAAACTGGCATCCATAATCAGAATTTTAGTCAGGTCAGGAAATGGATCTGTGAATGTAAATCAGGTAAGAACAACACACATTTACAATTGTCACTTTTTTTTATTATAAAACCTCAAAAACAAAACACTGGAATGTGCTGAAGGTCATAAGGTGTTCCTGCTTTCCTTCCAAAGCTGAAAGCTTTGAACAATATTTGCTCAAGAATGGAAAATTCCTTTTCTGTCACTGTATATTAAAGTTAGTTCTGCTTTTAAAATGTGTAACTACTACATCATTCTCCTTCTGCCTCAATTCACAGCCTAATCGGAAAAGGAAATAACTCTCAGAATATCTCAGAAAGGAGACACATTTTTCTGGTGCTTTGCTACAATTTAATCATCACCTGGACAACTACTATTAAACACTACACAACATCCACTAACCTTGCTGGAAACTTCTCTCTTCAAAACTAAAGCTGGGTGAGACATCTGAACTGCATGACTCACCGAGGTAAAGAAAAAGCAGCATGCCCTGCTGCATACCAATATTCACAGGATACTTGTTCAGGTCACAGTCTGTTATGTACATTCTGACTTTGAATTAAAAAAAAAAAATAGCAGGCTAACTTCAAATACAACTACAAAAAAAACATGAAAGTCACTGTTCTTCCTGCAAGCTCACAACTCCCTCTTCAGTGTACCATAAATTTCAATACAAACGAGTGCAGACATCTCTTTTTGTTGTTATTCTTATTGCCATATTACACCTTTCTAATGAGGTACCTAAGCCATGGTTTGACAAAAAAAAAATAAATCACCTTATTATCCTCATGTTACTCTAAGATCCATTTAGGTAATTAATAACAGGTATTACTAACCACTTCACTAATCAAGGTTGTTCGATGCTTCCCATCAAGAGATTGTATTTTCTTTCAGCGGTTGATGAATTTGCCATGTTTCCATTAGTCAAAACACTTCCCACTGTCCACATCAGCCTCAAACTCTGAGGTTTCTTAAATTCAAACTGAAATACTTCATCCATTTCCAAGACACAAATGAAGAAAATAGGTTTATGTCACAAGGCAAAACTGTCAACTTGATCTGAAACACTCCAGTGACTCCTGCTTCAGTAAAAGTAATCATCAGACAACCATGTGCACATCCTAGATGCTGTCAATGTGCATACATGCCTTGTGGTACCCGAGGTAAACTTCTAATAGCTGGATGCTTTTGAAGAAGTCCAAATCAAACGCAAATCCTGTGAACATTTGGTAAGTTTGGGGCTTTAAGCAGAGAGGTGTTGAGGAAAAGGAAAGGAAGCTACGTAAGCCAAACTGCTCATGGCTAAAAAAAAAAAAGAGACTGAGTTAGGGATAGAAATAGCAGAGCAACAGAAATGAGTAAAGAAAGAATTCTGTTTTGTTTTGTTTTTTTTTTTTTCCTGTTAAATTTAATTTTGAACCACTCATATGATGAGAATTATAAAGGATAAAGACTTCTAAATAAAAAGATGCAAAACTGGAACAGGTTAAAGGAAATTCAGAAAAGGCTGGGGCTAAGCACTGGAAAGAAGAGAACTACAACACTCTCTCTCCAGAACCTGGGGACTGAATTCTTCAATCTGAGCATACCTTTGTCAGTGGAGAAACCTAAACATGGTGGGCAAAGTACCCTGGTCACCTCTAGTGTTAACCCCCACAGGAAACAACCACCCATCATTGATCCTGTTAGCTTGGAAAATTGCAGTGTAGTTGTGAAAATTTAATGGGCATCACTAGGATGCCACTTGGTGGTTTTGGTTTGTTTTGGGTTTCTTTTGGTTGATTAGGGGTTTTTGCTTTTAGAGAAGACAAAAGAAAAAGGGAAACAAACACAAAACCTATTTGAGGAATATAAAATGTACAGAGCAAAACACTCTGTAGAATGATTTAAGACTTCTGTAATTTAAGTGTTAAATTATACATCCTTACCACCATACACGATAACATGCCAAATTTCATGTCCAAATAGCAATCTTTCCTCTCATTGATTTACTGCAAACAAGAACTACTGTCTGGTGCCTAAAAACTGATTGGTTTTGGAGGGTAGAGCTCCTTTTCAGGACACTGCAACCACGTTTTAGAAGGTTAACAAACGCATCCATAAGAGCTTTCCTTGAAATGTTTTGTAACAGCCTAGATCTAGATGCAGCTTTCTGATAACTAAGGAGTAGTTAAATTAGCACTGGAACTGCTACCAAAAAAAAAAGGTTAAATTAGAAATCTAAAAGAAAACTTTTTCAGTCCAAAGTTGAAAAACATTTTTAAAAAGTATCAGTCCCTGGTATTGTTATATAAAGGTATACAACCATTTTTTTTATTTCATATCAAAACAAGCCTCCCAAAAAAGTCCTCAGAGAAACTTTCCCAGAACTAAGAAGAAAATCTGTCCATAAAAAAACTGTAACCAGCATCAATTAAACAGCCCAGAAAATTCCAAGCTTTTAGACAAAGAGGTACCCAAGTAAAACCACTTTCTTTTTACTCTGATCTTATTAATAACATTTATGTCCATTTTTGTCCTCAGAAGAGGACTGGATGTTTTGGGTTTTAACAGGTCTGGATTCTGACTGCTCGTTAATGAAAAATTAAATGTCATAAATGCTTCTATTTATTTCCAAACATCAAATTAATTTGCACTGGAAGTCAGCTGGACTACAGCCTGTAAATCACTGTGGGGCGTGTGACTGTATACCAATGTTGCCACTCCCTGCTGCTCATCTCCACTCCCTCTAATCAGCTAATTAAACTGATCATGCAACACTGCCCCAGACAGCTTTCAGCAAAATAAACTGATTGCTAAAGACCTACTGTTTGCAGAATTGGATTTAGGCTGGAGAGTCTATGCTGGCTCAACACCTTTAGATTGAAATGTGGGACAACTGTATCAATCACTGATGCAATATGCTGGAGCAAACTGTAGCCCCCGACTAGTGCTGCTTAAATTCAAAGAAATGATAGATTTACTCCTGGCAGAATCGCACAACCTTTAAGACAACTCTACATACTCCTAGGGTTTCCATATACTCGGGTCCCAGGTTTTACTAGAACCACTGTGAAATCTTTGTCACCATAGTAATTCAGCACTTCTGTGTGTCACAAGAAACCCATGAAATAGGAAACATTGTTAGTCCTGTTCAACACCAGACACTGAGTCAAAGAAGCAGTGCAACTCTGCACAGGAACACAAGCACCCTGTGGCAAGAGAAGTAATTCATTTACTGGATCTATCAATGTTCAATTCAATAACATTTTCAGCTCCTTGCTTCCAAGAGGGTTCTTCACAATTCTGAAGCTTTGCAAGCTCAGACTCATCACCAGCTTCATGGAACCAAATCACTTCCAAAGTGCCACAGACCTCTCCACCCTCACTTTTTAATCACCTACACATTTGACATAATAGGACACAGCTACGATATTTTTGAAGATGACAATTGCCTTAATCAACCAGAAGAAATTCAGTTGAGCAACAGAAGACTTGCCTTACACCCCTCCCTAACATTAGATTGAGCAATCACAGAAACTCCACAGGTCTCCAAGGTGTCAGGAAAGGTGCAGCCCTCCTCCCTGATCTCGATACCAATCTCCCCCAGCAGTCAGGAAAACATCAAGTTCCCAGAAGGTAAAGATGGGAGGGGGGATTATTTTGCTCATAAATCACTGTAGTTCAAATGTTCTAGAAAAGAGAGCAAATTGTTGGGTTTTACCTTGTACAGAATTGGGGAAAAAAAAGGAAATAGAAACACAAGTTCTTGCACATAAGAATATGGGAAGCAAATTACCTTAGAGCCTTAAAACTTTTCCCTAACAATTTTTTTTGGAAAGTAGAAATAACATTATGACATTGAAGCCCCATTTAAGAGAATACAGCATTTACATAACATCTTCCAGCCATACAACACAAAACTGCTTTTTAGTTTTACAGAAGCCTTTACATTTAGAAATAAAGGCACTTTACCAATAGTCATTTAAGAGATTACAAATTATTTATAAAAGCTGATTCTGAATCTTAATGTTTAAAATACTTAACAGGTACATAAAGCTTCAAGGTTGCCCTGTTATCACCTGAAAATTCTTTCCACATATAAACACCCAACAAAACACTACCTTATGTCAACAGCATATGTTAGCATCTTTCTTTTATTTAAGTGGATGACAGTGACATGGATGCTTTGCTATTCTATTTAAAAAAAAAAAAAGCAACTCCAAGCATCTCTGATAAAAATCTAATGTCCTCCTTTCTTCTATACCAACAAAATATATCTTTGTAAGGGAAAGAAAGCAATTTACAATACTGCAATGATTTCCAAAATCATCCAGAATCCAAATACCAGGAGCTGGAGAATTCGTTATATCAGATATCAACCAGCTAGACACCCACAAACTCATTTTTGCATCTAATTTGTTTAAGAAAATTAACACAGTGATGACTAACGTACTCTGTAGGAGGCGTTTCACTTCCTTTACCATGAAGTCATGTTTCTGTGATACTATCCTAAAAGATTATAGTATTTCACTGAAAAATACACAGCTTGCAAATGAAGTATTGTTACCCCTCAACAGTAACTTTATACAGTATTCACTGAACCAAATCAGAAGTTAATTTCCTAAAGAATGCTTAGTTTAGAATAGTTTATATCTTTCTGGGAATATGGGAGATAGTGCTTTGTTCCATAGTTTATGTTGGAAGCTTTCAAATCAAGTGTAGAACAAAGTGTCTCTCGAGACAGAAAAAATCCAAAATAATCTGGGGTTTATAGCTTTGTGAAATGAGTTTGAGAACAATCATCTATTTTACTGAAAAGTATTGAAGATGCAATTTTGAATACAGGAGTAGGTAGCTGTTGTTCACTTTTGAACATATTTATTGTATTCTCCCACCCTTGACAGATGTCTCCCTGTTTCAGCTTTTCAGGCTTCAAGTCCATTAGAGACAGTTATAATAGAAGGCCTGAGGATGAAGAACTTATTATGCTAAATTTAAAGTGTCTTGCCAGTTAAAAAGGCTCCAGATTTTGTTTCAAGTTCCACTAACACTTGAATCTTTTTCCATTTAAAAGAAAAAGAACAACTTAGAATGAAGTTCATGCATTTCCATTATAAAAAGCTCTGAATTAATTTCATCAAAAGCAATTTGAATTCAACTTTGAATTCACACCAGCAAAAGCATTCTTACAATCCCTGAGAAACTTCTCAGAGATAACTGCTTCTCTGCTATTACCAGAACATTAAACGCTGTTGTAGATGCCATAAATAAACAGCAAAGAGCTAGACTACTGTGAATATAGAAATGGCCTAGACCTCAAAAATATGACTGACAGAACAGCTAAGAGCCTGGAGTAAAGAAAGCTTCTGATAAGGCCACCTACAATCACAACGAGAGGACCCTCCATCATGATCCATCTTCCTTCTAAAAGGTCATCCATCTAGAAAAATGAATGCAAGAATGGATGAAATTGCACAGTTACTAGATATACAAATGGATACAGCCTCTCAGGAACTGCGGAAAAGGCCCCCATATATTCACTAACTTTCAGTCACTTGACATTATTTTTTGCTACCCTTGAACAACCATCCACTACACCCTTCAAAAACCTCTTATTAAGTACAAGTCTTTAGAAACTCTATCTATGAAGCATAGGATAACAGAATCACATCGGTTGGAAGAGACCTTTACGATCAGGTTGATGGAGGCAGATAAATAACTAGAAGAACTTAAATATTTCAAAGGAACTAATAATTTAAAAATTGAGAGAGCGCTTTAAAGGAGAACAGGGCTGATGGCAGAGGGGCATGCTTCCTTTCTGTATGGGGCAAGGCAGGGACACAGGAGATGAAGCCTTTCCCCTCAGTGCCAGTGCTGCTGTGCCTTGGCCTGAACAGTTTAAAGCTTTCAGATGACTTTGCTGCTTCATCAGGCTTCAGAAGAACTTTGAAATAACCACCTCTTTTCTACCATCAAAGGCTCCACTCCCTGTCTGTTTCTACTTTAAGAGCCAACCCAAGAATTCTGTACCTGACAAAAGCTATTCAGCTTCTCAAAGCAGCAATCTGCTGCATTTCCAGCATTTCCCAGTCATTTCTTTCTGCCTTGGGGAGTCTGGCACACTGCAGTGACACTCAGGTAAGAGCAAAGACCACTATAAAGATCCCCAATAACTTACGTTGCAGAATCCATTCTCTTATCTTCATGACATCACTTGTGCTTACCAAGAATGCCTTGAATTCATTAGATATTGAATACTGATACTGTATTAACTTACAGGGAAGGGGAGAGAGTTCTCTCCTAACCTCATGCACAGTATCATCCTTGGTAGCTTACAATTCACCCTCAATCAGTTCAATAAATCCAACAGAAAAGCTACATTCTTGTGAAGTTCAGAAACAAAGCACAATCAGAGAAATACAGAATTTTCCAATAGTTTTAGGTATAGATACACACATTGCAAATACACAGAGATCTTGCTTGAGTATGTTTCATCTTACTACAGGTACTTTACACGGGCATCTAGGTACGTGTTGAGGAAACATGGGTTTACTCAGCTTCTCACACAGTTGACAGCACATGGTAGGCACCTTCAGAAAGCAATTCAAAGCCCTCAAGTCATGTCTAATTTAAATAGTACAAATAACTTTCCAAAATTATCCACTTCTGTTAAACACCTAGCTTAAATCTGGGTGAACACCACCAAAGGCTCCTGCTTGGCAAAGCTTGTATGAAGGACACGCATTCTACAAGCACATCAAGTTGAATTTAAAAACTGGATACAGTTCAAAACTTTGTAGATGTTTCCTACCACCAAGTGAATGCATTTAAACAAAAAGCATTCAGTTACCCATTCCATGAACCTTTCACTCCATCTTGCTTGTAGAGATGCGTATCTGTGAAGTTACAATACTGAAATTAGAACTCCTAAAAATTCACCCCTGGAGCGCTGGTGATAGTATGCTTGGGGAAGGTGTGGGGATAGCACAGCATATCTGCTGCATGACCTTGCAGAAACTGAAAATACTGTGCTATGTGAAATTAGCTTCCAAACATGTTTCTTAAAGAAAAAAAGAAAACCAAACCCAAACCAAAAAAAACCCAACACCAACCAACCAAAAAAACCCCATACCCAGAAAACCAAAACCCAGAAGGGCTTTTGTAAATTTTACAGTGAGACTTTTATTTCATGTTTACATTAAAAAAAGGCAATTGACCTTAGAACAAATAGACTCAGAACACAGACAACAGAAAACAAGTTTGTGTAGATTAAATGGATCAAGTCTCATCTCTGGCAATTTTTACTTTACCTCTCTGGGAAACTCTCCATGCACTGTATCTCTTAAGTGTACAGCAATTTTTAATTCTGCTTAATAGTTGGAACCTGTCTCAAACTTCTATAATAAATTGACCCACAGAGCTAGATCCATATACATATTGGGTATTCTCTGTACAGATTACAAATGTAGAGGAAGACTAAACACAAATGGCTTTCCTCGAGAAGAGCTCACATGTGATGTAATATTGGCTCGGTTACTAACAAACAGTTGTTTTATCTATTCAGGACCTAGTTTCATTTCCCATTTCCCTTGTTGTTTCCACACTCCCATATTTTAAATATTAATTAAGTGGGAGAACACACAATGAATCAAGTTCTGCAGGAAAAAATATATACAGTCTGTGAGTAAAGCATATGTACCACACAAACACCACACAAGCCCACACTATTTTCTTCCTCTTAAAAAAAAAAAGCAGAAAGGAAAACACAAGTATGATGCATAACTAGATAATAAATGATGTTACTGGCAATTCTCTGACAACAGCAAGCAATAATCAGGGGTCTCCTACTGGTCTTTTATTTTTATGCTAATGCCTATTGTAGCATCTAAAACTTATACTGAAAACTAACAAGAGAAGCTTAAATTGTACTAAATTACTAACCTTTCAAATAGGCCATCCCACTAACTCCTATTTCTGTAACTGTACCCACAAAACACACTCATTCCTCCACCAAACTCCACAAACATAAATGGTTTTGTTTATTTGGGTTTTTTTTTTGTTTTGTTGTGGTTTTTGGAAGGTTTTTTGTCTTAAACTAAAAAAGTCAAGACATATTTGACAGTTTTTACCTAAGTAGATGGAAGGGGGAAATGCAGAGAGAGGGGAGAGACAAATAAATAAATAAAATTACATTAAAAGGCAGCCATTTGGAAGCAACCAGTATTTCCAAAAGTTGAAAGTTTGTTTGTTATGAGGAATTAAAAGGCTGCATTCTGACTACTTCTCAGGAGGATTTCTGTCCTGAAATGTAGCGTGAAATGCACAAAGGAAAACAGCAGCTTCAGGACTGGAAGCGCACACACACGGGCTCTGAAATCATACTCTCGCATTGGTGACTCCTAAGCATGAACCTCAACTCTCTTGAAACTTTGAGTTACAAGCCTTTTAACTCATTCTCTCACTTAACTCCCTACAGTTTGTAGATCACATGTGGCAATATCTAAGATAGCTTTAAAAAGCCATTTCAACTCTTATGCTCTTGCCAAAAAAGCCCTCTCCTAAGCTTCAGACTTGCACGGCCAGACCATTTACCCCACAGAGGAGTGTGGCGGGCTCCATTCTGCCAGTAAATTAACAGTCATAATAAAGAGTGCATTCAACAGTCACTGAAGTGCTAAAATTGAGAGCATTCCCTTCATCAATCAGCTTACCAAAGTAAAAAGCAGTATCATCATCTTGCATCAAAGCAAACCAACTCCTCTCTCTCAATAACACAGACCTGAGATCCAGCAACCAGACACAAAGGTAAACACCACTCAAAACAGTTTCTATAGCACTGAAAAAAACCCCGAACAACTAACACATCTGACAAGGATAAAAGCTAAGTAGCTACATGACAGTATGTAGTCCTAAAACTTTCATTCTGATATATAACTTCCACTAAAATTTCTCAACTATCAAATTTAACAGCACAAAGACAAGGTCCAACTCAAGACCAATATTCCCCAAACAATAAACCCCTAAAGGTTTCAAAAGAAAGAGAATGTGATTTGATACATTATTTTTAAATTGCTGGTTAAGATATAAGTTCAAATTGTGGTGCATACAGATCAGTAATTTTGCTTGGTTTTGATAACGAAGCATATAATGTTAGAAAATAGAACAGAATGAATACTCCTCCATATTATCTTTCTAGAAGTGAAGGAAGTTTGTCATTATACAGAGACCTAGATTAGAACTCTCAGCCACAGAACAATAGCTCCCGATGACTTATAAATCGGTTTTTTACACACATCTGCATTTATGCTGAAGTGGTCAGGAATCTCCCAGGATTACCCCAAAGTGCTGTTTTTTTGGACAAAAAGCTTCACAGACAAGTTTAAGAACTGTTAACGTCTATGAGCAATGCAGCTCACCTCAAACACCTCACTTAAGAGAGACAACTGGTATTTATGCTTGAAAATGTCTTTTTTTGATTCATTTATATAGGTCACCATTAAAGTTTGCTGGATTTTTTTCCCTCTATTGCTTTTAGCTAGATGCTTAAGGTCAAAGATGAAGAATAAATTAATGAAAACAGCAATCACTTCACTAACTAATGAAATAAATTGATACAAGTCACAAGGAGACATTCTATAGCCAATTAACAGAGAACCATTCCTTTATACAACTTAAATTCTCCTCAGGTTAAACAAATTACAACTCATAACTAACCACAGAGAAGATCACATGAAGAAAGCACCACGGAATAGACACACAAGCTTTGGAGTTTGTCTGATACTGCTTCCTCTTGAAAGACAGCACCTCCAGCTGGGGCATGAATTCAGCACTGATTCAGGAGATAAAAACTCTTATCTACTGAATCAACAACAAAACTTCTTGCAACAGTCCAGGTTTCACTTGGAAATCTTGTCGAAACACCAGCCAAGCCCAGCCTTGATTAGCCTGCAATGAGATCACAGCTTGAGGAGGTATGGCTGTAGGCCCTTGTAAAACTGATACCAAAGAGGAGTCATTTAAATGGTACATCAGTTTTTCTTGAAACACGTGACCGATAATGTTTTCATATTTATTCATATAATAAGGATAATGTTGAACAACTTCAGAGTTCCTAAAGATGTTGTTAGTACATCAAGTGAAATGAATTTCTATCCATCACCCACAATCTGACTCTTATCTGAGATGCCCAGCTTGTAGAGATATTTGAAAGTAAAAGTAATCAAGATAATGAAGCTATGGGACATATTCACACGACTAACACTTGAGCACCTTGACTTTTCATTATTTCAAGTAACATGTCCCTCTTCAGAGTTTAAAAAGAATCAAAACCAAACAGGCTTGTGAGACTTCTAAGTTAAAGTCCTGAAAATTGTCATTTCACCTCCTGTTGAAACACAGACGTTGCTATAAAAAGCAAGTCCTTTCTTTCAAGATGTCAAACTAGGCACGAATGAGCTGCCTTTGGGCTTTTTATTTTTTAGCATTATACACGCAGAGATCAGAGAAATGTAAAGTTGTCTTTTTTTTTAAAGGGATATTATAAAAATAATAGTACCCAACAATGACAATGCTAAAAGACTTTTTTCTTAAATATTAGCAACACCACTTGCGGATGGGTGGGGCAAGTTTCAGAAGGCCAGCTATATTTAAAGATCAAGCAAGCTGTATCATGCGCATTCTTCTCTGTGCCAGCTGCAGTAACAACGAAAAGGGCAAGAAGAAAACAAAATAAAAAGAAAAAAAAAAGGCTTGTGCTTCACAGGTGAACTTGATGTTCCACCTACCTGGATCAGGACTGTTTCTCCAAGTCTCACTTCATTCACAGAAAGAAAAGTTACCATGGAACAGGGAAGCCAGCCCACGCTGCAATGCCAAGGCCCGGTACCGGGCACCAGCAGCGTGACTGGGGGCTGACCTCTCCCTGGGCCAAGAGCTCTCCCTCCCAGCATTCCAGCCACTGAGCACACACTTATCCCCCTGCTGAGGCTGGATTCATTTTCTCCTCCTTAGCTTGCCCTCCTCTCCCTGATTATTAGTAGTTTGGTGGATCAAAGGACACTCCTGTTTTAATCGACTAGATTTCTAGTTAATAAATTCCTAAGTAGTGTCTGCAGCTCTTCTTGCCCTAGACTCCCTGCAACATCTATGATAAAGTTTCTCTTCCCATCAGCAAGCCACACAACCTGAGAAACTAACACTTCAGAGGTGTGCTACACAGAAAAAGTGCTGCAAAATGAACAGCATACACTTGCTCCCTATTTTTTTCTTACAGTATTCTCTGGTGCCACTCTTTTGGCAGTTAAGGTAGTTGTCCCATATATGCTAATGGAAGCAGGAAATATTGACACCACAGACTTCCCAGCATTTATGTAAAAGTGCAACTTTCTTCAAAGGCTGATCTTGTTTTGAAAGAACAGTAAGAAAAGACAGAATTTTAGAAATCCTCCTTAAGTAGCTGCTATCTGAAACTCCGTTCGCACCTTGTCACATTCCTCTCCTTAAAAAGCAGCATCTGGCGTCATCCTGTCCTCACTCCCCCAGAGCCACCCTGGACTAGAGCGAGACAGAGCTCCACAGCCAGCTCACAATCACAAAATCCTGAGTTTTTCCACGAGTATTCTGGAGGACTCAGTCCAGTGGGTTTTCCTGGATCCCTCAATGACAAACCACCAGCCTACCTGAGAAGGGATGTCACAGGCCACAGGGAAAGGAGACGCACAGGTGAAGCAGCATCCCCCCTCCAGTGGCTGCCCTGGGATCTCCACGCCTGCTCAGGAAGGGGGTAACTTGAGTTCAGGGCTCTCTTCAGCCAAGAGAGGACAACAAACCTTACTGGAAGGAGGGACTGTTTTAGGCACCTGGTATTAAAATACTCTTCCCAGTTATCTTTTCACCACTAGAACCAGTACAGAAAGAAAACAAAACCCTACACTAAGATGGGTGGGCCAAATCATGCAGATGATTTTGCAGCTGTAGTACTCGGGGCACAGGGGACATAAACTCCAGTCCCTCATTTCAAAACTAGTTCTATATGCTTGCATCCGACAACAGAAACACATCCCAGAATTTAGCCTCAAGGATCCAAGTTGTCTCCTCTGCCTAAGCCAGCACCCAAGGACACAGATTTCACTTCCACACTGCAGCAAGGTTTCAGGAGGTCTCAAGGCTGTGGTTCCACTTAATTACTCCTTTGCAGCAGACCCAGTTTACAAGGTTCCCACCTCCAGACACTTCTCTCCACATACCACAGCCACATCCTCATGCCACAAATACTTAAGCTTGTTACTTAATACCCAGTAACATTATGAATAAGTATCACTGATCAGTCTTTAGATGTAGCACTAAACTAGCCATTACCAGAGCGGTGGAACTATTTGATTTAGCACTTGATAGCCAGTACACACATAGCAGTAGCTCTCTTCTCCTTTCCTCAAAGGCTCCCAGGTTTGATATCCTAGAACACAGGTCACTGGCAAGAGGCCAATGGACACAGTCATTTTTCAGCATATACATCTTCTGGCACTGAATGTTGTTTCTTGAAAAACAGCAGCAGGGAAGGGATCGAGAAAAAAAGATGGTTTCAAATGTCCTAACTTGCAAAGTCCATAATGCAACTGTTTCGATGGTGAGAGAAGGAAACCAGACAGACAAAACTCACAACTAAACCAGCTGAAAAATAAGATTAGCAGAATTTCTGCCCTGGATAAAAGAGGTCTTGTTGACCTCCAACACTCTGTGCACTTGTAAAATGGAAAGGGGCAGAATTCACAGGACTTGTAGACAACACATATGCATTTTTCCTACAGATCTTGAGCAAAATGTGCTTTGCTAATATGGATTCCACTCCACCACCACCCCAACTCCATATGGATCTATTTTAATGTGTTTTCACTGTGCAACAAGAAAGCCATCCTAAAAACATATCCCAACAGTTACTGGCAATGGGGGTTCTCAAGTCAAAACACACCCAGATGAAAACATTTTCTACAAAATGCGATGTATTTAACTCCTGACCAATACACGGGGATTAAAGCCGTGAGTATACAAGGACAAAAAGCAAACAAAACCCAACCAAACAAAACCCAGCCACGACAAAAACCACCCAAACAACCACACACACAAACAGTGCATATATACACACACACACCCCCTGCCCCCGTCCTTGGAGCATGGATTTGATCACTACTCACGAGACCTGTTTAAAGGAGGAGGGAGATACAAAAGGTTACCCTAATTATTTTGAATTTGCAAGTGCAAGGGCAGCGCAGAACACGACCTCAGAGCCGAGAGTTTCAGTCTCCGTGCCCTCCTGCGCCAGGAGCCCCGAGGGAGGGGCCCAGCACAGGGTCTCGGTCTGCGCTGGCAGCACTGGGGTCCCCCCGCAAGTTACCAGCGCCTGCAACGACCGAACCGGGTTTCTAACCGGCACTGAGAGAGCTCGGTAGCAGCAGATCGGAGCCACAAGGCTGAGTGCGCCCAACAACCTGTTGCCCCCAGAGCCGCTCGGAGGCACCGGGCGTTCTGGCACCCGCAGCAGCTCCCGGGGCGCTAACGGCCGCTTTGAGGCCTCCAGAGCGGCGCCGTCAGGGAGCCTACGGCGGCACCTGCGCCGGCGTCACGGCCGCAGCCGCCCTGCCCCGCGGTGCCGAGCGCTCCGAGCTGCGCGCAGGCGGCGCGGCCGCACCGGGCCCTCTGCCACCGCCGGGCTGTCACCGCCACGGGCACGGCAAAATGGAGCCGGCCGGAGCCACCACCTCCGTCCCGTCTTCCCCACTCCTCCCGCCCGCCAGCGCCTCTCACCTTGGTGATGATGAGGGGCTCCCCGTGCTCTCGTCCGCCCTTCAGGGTGAAGCCCCAGGGAGCCCCGCCAGTTAGCAGCACCTCCACCAGCTTGTAGCCCTCCGCTGCCCGCTGCTCCACCATCACCATCACCGGTTCCACCAGCACGGCTCCGAGCCGCGGGTCGCCGCCGGACAGCCGTTCCCGACCGCTCCGCAGCCCCACGGCCTCCATGAAGCCCCCGCGCCGCCAGCGGCGCCCGTCGTGCC
>JANHFX010006468.1:0-16898 GCA_027560015.1 Chloroceryle amazona
GTGCCAGAGCCCGGCAGAGAAAGGCTCAGCCTGCCAGAGACCTGCCGAGCCTGGGAGAGAACTGAGGAGCCCGGCAGAGCCTGGCAGGGGCGGGGAGCCGGAGCAGGGGGCAGGGAGGGATGGCGGAGCCGCCCGCCCTCCGCCGCCACTGCGGCGCGGAGCCGAGCCGCGGAGGGTCCCGCCGCTGCAGCGCGCGGCGCGGTCGCCGCGTGTCGGTGCTGCCCCGGGCGCTGCGGAGCCGCCGCAGCTGCGCTGCCGGGGCTGAGCTCATGGCCCGCCGATGCGGGCGGCTGCCGTCGGTGGCATCTGTGCTGATCTCTCGGGGCAGGTGCTGGCGCCTGCGAGGCGAGCGGCTCCCCCGCAGCCTTCAGTCACCCAGACGCAGATCTGCAGCGCTTGGCTGGTCTGCAGCGCGTGGGGCCTCCCTCGGCAGAGCTGGGATCCGAGGTCTTGGGCTGGGGAGTGTTCAGAGGCAGCGGCTCCGCTGCTGACACTGGCAATAACCCAGTGCAGTGTAACTGTGACTAACAAAGCCCTGTATTCTGGAGCACTTCCTGGCGGGGGCAAGAGGAAATTCACTGTCTCATCCTGTCGAGGCGAGACAGGACACTTTCTAAATAGAAATGAAACAATGGAATCCTGCCCTGCTAACTCTGGACTTTTTTCTTTGACAGCCAGTAGAAATAGATATGATTGTAGGAAAAGATCGAGAGGGTTTCTTCACCAATGGTCTGACCCTTGGTGCAAAGAAGTGCTCTGTGATCAGAGATAGCCTGTATGTCGATGGTGACTGCACAATGGACATCAGGACAAAGAGTCAAGGCGGTGAGCCGACGTACAATGTTGCTGTAGGCAGAGCTGGCCGAGGTAAGCAGCGTTTTCTTTACTTTCAGATCACTGAGTCAAGAATGTGACCCTAAGCACAGACCCCCGCTATTCAGAGAGCCAGTCTCCCGTACGAGTGGTTAATCTCGGGAAGTGACGTGCGGGGCGATCGATGGCAGCGCTCTGCCTGACGCGCCGATTTCTGCCCAGGAATCGCCCAGTCCCTGCTCTCACCTGCGGTGGCAGCTGGGCAGTGGGCTGTGAAACGGTTCAGCAGAGCGGGCAGGCAGGGGAGAGTGGGCTGTGGGTATACTGGTAACGTGGTGGTACCTCACGCTCATGGTAGGGGCCTGTTAGCAACGCAGTAAAAACAGATTTTTCACTCTGAACTTCCCAGCAGAAAGTGTATTCTGCAAAGATGTGAATTCCCCGTATGAGCTACTCCTGCTTGCCCTTTCACAAGTCCGACACTAACTCTCCTCGTGCTTCCTGTTGAGCTCTCTGAAGTCTGTCTTCAGGCAAAAAAGCCCATCCAGTTTGGTATCAGTGAGAAATTTGCCCTGTGCTGGTACTCTTGCTCCTTGCGCTCCTCGCTTAGCTCTGGTACAACCTGTGATGGGGATGGCACTCAGCTTGGATCTGAAAATGTGCCTCAGCATGCTGGCTGCCTGGCACTGGTACGCCTGGCACTGCTCAGAATACCTGGCCTAGTGTTTTTTTGGCTGGCTGTGGAACACATTGGTGAGCAGTGAACTTAGAAAACCAAAACTAGAGCAAAACTGGCCTATAGGCTAAAGCCGGGCGGCAGTGATACAGGAGGAGCGCTGGCAGTGCTGAAGGGAAACGAGCCGCGTTCTGACTGTGCCGGAGGTTGTAAAATGCCAGTGGGAACTGTGTCTGAAGCTTTTTGTGAGCAAATGGCTATGGAGATGCACAGCCACCTGTCAGCGGGCCGGCTGCAGTGTCTCCAACTACAGTATTCCTGGCTTGGGAAACAGTCGCCTTGCTTGTGGGAGCCCAGGGTTCCGGTGTCTGTGTCCCTGCTGCTGACATCTGCTGGCAGCTCACAAGTGGTGGTTACTGGCGGAGGGGCCTGGGGGTGCTCTCGGTCACCAGGCCATTGGGACACTTCACCAGAATTGTGGGAATAGAGAGCGAGTCAGCATTAAAGTCTTCTCTGAGCCTTGTCTTACACAAAAGCACATTTTATAGTTGTGTCACTGCATGGCAGAGAAGTCTTACCCTGGGTCTTACCCCGTGGGCTTTTTTGCTGGCAGCCAGGCAGTCACTCTGATCCTTAGGCCAGTAGTGACCACTACAGGCAGGAGTGTAGGCACATTCTCTGCTCCCCAGTCACAGTTCTCTACCGCTTTTGTAGCTGACGACATTTCTCTTTTTCCCCTTATTTTTTTAAGATGCAGCCAGGGTTTCCTTGCTGGGTGATGGCAGATGGTCCCGATGGGGGAGAGGCACTGCTGTGCTTTGTTGAGATAGTCGGCCCTTTTTCTTAGCGGTGAACTCTTACGGCTTGCCCGTTTACATAACTGACCGAAGAGAGCTCCTGCCTTCTCCCGACCCTGGCTACATCTGTGTTTTTACAGAACTCCTGTTAAGCTAGCTTAATACCCAGACATGAGTGTGTTTATTGCACTGCCTAAAACTTGCATTGTTTCCTTGTCTAACACACTCCTTTTAAAACTTTTTTTCTTTTCTCTTTCAGTCTTGGTCTTTGTAATGGGCAAAGAAGGGGTCCATGGAGGCGGATTGAATAAGAAGGCATACTCAATGGCAAAATACTTGAGAGACTCTGGGTTCTAGTTGCTAGGCAGACTGTTAAGTATTAGGGGAAGATTGCTACTAAACTTTCCTGGCGGTGAGCTTTAAACCTTACATTCTGGAAACTTTATTAGCAATGCAGGGTGATGGGGTATGAACCTGTGTCTCCTTTGTATCCCTTTGTTGGTGGGGAAAGGTGTAACTTTTTTTTTTTTTTTTTTTACTTCTTTAATTCTGTTCATTTCTGTTTTGTTTCCTTGTGTACTCCAGCATTGGTTATAGTCATGGGAAAGGAAGGTGTCCATGGAGGGACACTCAACAAGAAAGCATATGAACTGGCTTTATACCTGAGGAGGTCTGACGTCTAAGCAGCCTCTCCCCATCCACCTAGCAACTGTCTGCACCACCACCCAGTTGTGTTCAGTGCTACCAGACTGTAGATGGTAGTTTGTGTTTTTTATTTACCCATCTCCTAACGTCATAATTCCAGTTACCCTTTGTTCATCTATATGTTAACCACTGTATGTAACCGAGCCCCGTATCTGGCACCACACTGCACCACACCGATGATATGCATGATACCTTGAGAAACTCTTGAGAGGGGAACATGCCAAGTGTAGGCTTTGCTTTGTCTTAGCAGTTAGTGTGATATTGACAACTAAAACAACTTAAATACTAAACAAGGTGCTGATTGTACAATCTAATTTGATCAACGTCTCTTCAGCACTTTGAGCGATGACACAGCTCACTAGTCTTCCTTTCACAGAGCATGGTTGGGAGGAAAAAGTGCATGCATATCTTTATTTCTGTCCCTCTCTCTTTGTTGAAAGTCCACATTTGTTTGCTTACACCCATTTTTATAGTGCCTGGTTCGTTTAACCGATTTGCCACTCAAAAGCTATTAATGTTACATTAGTTTTGTCATTGCACTTCACTGTAGGCTTAAGTCTTTCATTTTTTTTCTTCACGATGTCCGGAGCTTGTACTGCTTAACAAGTGCAATCACAAAACTATGGAAGGGTACAGATGCACATCCTCCCGTGGCCTTAAGCCACCATCCCGAACGAGTCCCCGCAGACATTCCATCGTCGCAATAGCTCAGGCACTTCTTTCTTTTTTTTTTTTTTTGCCAGCTCCTGTTCTGTAGTTGAACTGTAAAAGGCTGCCATGATGGACATTAGCTACCCCAGCATAACCATCTGGAGTGTGTCTGGTTTCAGTTTTTCTTAGGACCAATTTTAATTTGCAGCTTGGGGGTCGTGGGGTGTTTTTCGTTGTTTTTGTTTTTTAATATGAAATTGCAATGTCATTGTGGAAAACTGCCACCTTCAGCTATACTGGGAGCTCTGACTGACTCCAGTCTTCTGCCAGATCACTTACTGGTAAAGAGTTTTGCCACTCTGAAGCCACTGTTTGGATGAAGGTTGGCAGTTTAAAAGCTAAACTGTCAAAATGATGCCATTTCAAATTTAAGATCTTCATGGGGCCTGTCACACCCTTGCTGCAGAAATCATGGAGTGAGCTGCCTTGTGCACCCGTCATCCGAAACGTCTGTAACCAAACCCCAGTGCAGGCACGGTACTAACCTGTATGTCCATTTAAAGAACTGCAGAACTCTGTATACAAAGAATAAATGGGAGATGGTGTTGGTTGGAATAACTGACTTGGCTGTCTTTGTGATGAATTTTTTAATATGTATTCTGTGCCATACTATTGTTTCAAAAAAAAAAAAAAAGAACTGTTGCTATTGTGAGATGGATTTTAACTGACTATAAGGGTGTTTTTCGAATGGCACTACGTTAGGGACATTCTAGTATTTGCTTCTATTGTTGGGCCTTGTGGATAATGTACAGATTTAAACAAATTCTTGTTGCTGATTTGTCCATTTCTTTCCCTGCACTTTGTTACATCTGGGATACAGTCTAACTCATCTGATTTAATATGCATTTCAAAAAATGCCATAACTATTAAAAACACCTTGTTTACAGACAGATGAAATAAATTTATTCCAACCAAACAAAATCAGACTGTTGGGTAATTTTTTCCCCCCCACAGGAGTCCTCTGAGGCCCCTCCTTGCCCTGCTGACTGCACCAGTACTAGGTAGAAGTGCAGCTGCAAGCTTTGCAAGGTGGCAGTAGCACGAGAATAGCTTTGGGGTAGACTTCTTAAACTGGGAGATAATTTCTTCTCACTTAACTCTGCATTTATCTGACTCCATGACGAGGGGCTTTCCCTGCCACGGAAGCACTTCGTGTACGACGCCTGGAACAGGAGCTAGAGGAGACCTTTGCTACATGGTCTGTTCCTGGGGGCGTGGGGTGGTCTAACCCCAGGGCAAGAACATGCCCTCCCCAAAGAGGGGAGATATTTAAAGTCTCTGGTACCCCAGAAGAACTCTACCTGGCTTCCAGTACCGCTGAACACCCAGGCCCTGTGAACAAACGCACTGATAAGATGTGAAGGGGAACAATGGGAGCTGGGGAACAAAAGAAATCCAAACCGAGGAGACTAATCTCTAGCTAAGGCTGTGCTGTTCTCAGTCCTGCTAACACCAGTTACATTAAAATGCTTTGTTCTCCCCAGTCTCCCCCTACCTCTTAATCTTCAGTGCATGTGTTGCACCTGCTCCTTGGCTTGTCACAAGATCTCGGTCCAGCTAAACCCTTTTATACACAAAGCATTTGTCTTCTCCATCGACTTAAGAGTTTGGGCTCTGAAGTGTAACTCCCAGCTGATGGTGCTTCAGCTGGGGCAGCACAGGCCCTTCGCACTACATGTTTACATTTGCTAGTAACTAGCACAGAGGATGCAAACTTCTCCCCTCTAAGATGACGTTTGCGAGCGTGTGCTGCGCCCCCTCTTCACCTACAGCCCATTTCAAACTGCACTCAGCTTCTGACTGCAGGATTATTTTTTATTTTTCTGGTTGAGGGCTGAGTGTGTGTCCGTGTCTGGGAAGCTTTTCCGCAGTAAGGCCACAGCTGGAATGGACCATCATGGCCTCTCAGACACAAACAGCCCTTAGCAGCACACACCAAGTACTTTTCATCCCACTCCCTATTGAACATTGTTCCTTTCTGATAGAGGCTCCCTCCTCAGCAGGTGGCTGCATGTCACCACTTCTTGGTAAGAATTAGGTGCTCAAATTACTTTTTCCAAGTGCATGTGTTGTTAGATTTCCACAGCAGAATCGTGTCTACGCACTGGATTTGCTAGGGCCTACCTAACATACCTTTCTTGAATAACTTGGGCTCTCAACAAATCTTACATTTAACTCCCCTTTCCCGATTGACAATTTAAAGACCAAGGGTTATTTTCCTATGCATGAGGTTTGAACACTAAATTGTGACCTAGATCAGAAATGAGCGTTAATATTTTTCCTCACAAAAGTTGTGAGATACAGTGAAACGCTTCGTCTCAGACCTTACAAAGTTCCCTGTAACTGATTTTATCTGAATTCCAGTCCCCTGCTCTTCCCTCTTCCTTGCACCACTTCGGGCTTCACCTGCCAACCCTGTTACATCTTTGTGCTGTCCCAGCCACTTCAGCAGCCTCCTCACATTTCTCCCCCTCAAGATTTAGTGAACAGACTCCCATGGAGGCAGCAAAGATGCCTGAGGGGTGTAGTTCTGAAGGGTTTTGTGATCATAGTTTGTTCCTTTTTTTACTCTCTCTATAGTCCATGAAAAGCACCACGGTTTGGAAATGTCACTTGCACACGGCTGTTTCCAGGACCTGCTGGCTGGTGCACTTCCAGTAGAGCTCTCAAGCTCCTCTGCTCACTCCCTGGGGTTTACACTGCTGGACATCTCACAAGGGAGCTCTCTGGTTGCACTGAAGTTGGTTTAAGGGTAGTCCTCAGTTGCTCAGTCACACTTTCAACCGAGGAAGGCATTTCACCATTGCCTGAACGGCCGCATTTTTCAAAGGTTTACTTCTATCCCATTACTCGTGCCTCGTGGATTGCCTGGCACACATCATAGGGCTGATGTGCAGAATTAGCGGGGATTTTCAACTTTTTAATGCTGACTTCCAGGCCACTCCAATCAGCCCCTCCCTTCCTCTGAAATACATTTATGAAGTTAATTGTCAGTGTGCTTATTTTCTGCAGCATAATACTCTGCAGATGGACTGTAATTACACCCGTGATTATTACTTAGCCTTTCAGAGGGTCTTACTTTCATAAAGAACCTGTTATTTAGAATTCTGTTAGAACTCAGCAGAAACATCTAGAGTATTCTGAACTGCTGGCAGCGTTGCCTTCTCAGACACTACCCAATTTTTAATATTCACTATATTATTTTGCCTGCTAGTACCCACTACTGCCGTTGGTTCAAAAACTGGCCCTGGAACCCTACCAATATTGTGCAGTCACGCAGGGGGAGTTGTTTGCTTTGCTATTTAAATCTCCATTCCTTGATCGCTGACCTGTCAAGAACACCACTTGTCAGACCCACTGCACTCTTCCAGTTGCTTTTCACTGGATTCTTCCCACCCCCACAACAAATGAAAGCTTACCTTCCCCTGCGAGGCCAAGTTCCAGCTCTTGACTCCTCTGACTCCAACTTTTTTTCCAAGCCGTTTGTTGCCATTATGCAATGAATGGTTGGGTTCAAGCTCGTTTAGTAAGGAGCCGTTTGTACCGGCCATACACGCAGTGTCTTGTGCTAACTGCCAGCGGTGCCTGTGCTGGCTTACGCACAGACGGTAACCTTCCAGAGGTCCCATGAGGTACACTGCACTTCAGACACTACTTACAACTACTTTCTTTTTTTCAACTAGGCCATGAGGTAGGAACCTCTACTTAAAGCACCAACATCCTCTTCTCAAGGACAGCTAGAGACTGAAGCTAGATCAACAGGCCTCCGGAGCAAGAAGCTGAGTCAGCTATTCATGGCACCTGGTGAGGAAACACTGCTGCTTCATGGGGGTGAACTCATAGTCACAGCCCAAAGAAAAGCCCGTATTTATCTCTCCCTGTGGGTGCGGACAGAAGACTTATCCAGGAAGTTTTAATGCTTAGTTCTACTTAGAAATACTAAGAGATGCTTAACTTTCCAAAGTATTTATTAATAAAAGTGCTATTCCTTTGCTTCATTCTCACTGGCAACTGACAAATTAACTGTCTCTGTGGCACGCTGGAGGCATGGCAGGGGGAGCACCACTGCAGCGTCTACTACCAAGGCCTGCTGAAATAAAATCGATGTGAATACCGTTGACAAACGCAGAAAAGGGAAGTGTTTTTTAAGAATGTGCACTGTATTCCGGGTGGACACAGAATATCCCTGCCTGTACGCGTTTTCTCTCTATAGCACGGAGAACAGCAGGTGAAAAATTTAATAAAAGCATTATTTTACTTTTTGTCATTGCAGCCAATACTACAATGAGAGCTCCATATAACAAATGTTACAAAGTTTACTTCAGTTCGCGGTGCCCGATCTCTCCCGGTTCCGAGGTGCCTGAAATACAATGATGAATAAACACATGCACTGATAGCGCAGCAACAGCCGGAACCTATTTTAAGAATCATCTTTCAGCTCAGTACATTTTCAGAAACCAATTTCCACATTTGGACTTGACACCGAGACACACGCAAGCTGAAGGGGAATTTTACACAGTGAAAGTTTGCCATTAACCCCACGGGCAGCAGTCTGAGGATGAATCATTGTTTCATAATTACCCTTTTACCAGGCCTGTGAAACAAATGCGCTCAGCCAGTCCAGAGAACCGATTCACACTGCCAGGCTGAGGAAAGGGGGGTGTAGCCACACTGGGCCTCAGGTCAGAAATAAATGGAAACACCTCACCTGTCACTGCCTCCGACCAGGGCTGGATGGCTGCCTTCCCAAGCACAGGCTGACAGACCGCAGCTCCCGGGGAGCAGGAGTATCAGCAGCACCCTGGTCACCCTTCCCTCTCCCACCCACAAAATACACGCACAGGCCCAGACCAATTCAAACTTCTCCTCAAACTACAAGCGAGCCACAATTAAGGTTTTCCATGTAACCTGACACACAGTGCTGCTCAGTACAGAGCCCTGCGCTGGGGCACACAGCACAGCGTGGGTGAAAGCTCACCACGGGATCTCAACAGTTCCACATCCTGGGTCTTGAAAAATACAGTAACCGTAGTAATTGATGTAGAAGAGCACATGATGAATGTAAGCAATGCAGAAGTTCAACGAAGTGCTTTTGATACTTAAAGTGGAAAACATGTTTATTAACACTCTTCCAAGCTTTCCTTACTCAAGGCCATATAAAAAAAAAAAAATCTGCATTTTGATTATACTTATGGTTTTACTTTCTACATAGTTACAGAGGTATTATATAGCAGTTACTGTTCTCGTCATACGCGGTAAGTACCGGGTTCTGTTAAACAGCTGTAAGCACTCGTTTTCAAATCAGGTACTTGAACACTTTTTCTATGTAGATAGTTTAGCAGACTAATGCAGCATAAAATGCTCTTTAGTAAGAGGTATATGAGTTGAGGATCAATAGAATACTTACCTAGAATTATTTTTCTATGTGGAACAAACCCTCTGTTTTGGTCGCTGTCCCGTCCCCCCCAGCTCCCACATCATCACTGGGTGCATCAAGTAGGGATAATTAATGTCTTTATGGTGGATCTTACCTTGTGAAGTCATCAAAGCTAAACATATATTCCAATTTCCTTATTCTAGGGATTGCTGAATGGAACTGCTTAAACTCAGCTATTGTGGCAAACTCCAACAAATTATTTAGAATCACTGCTTTGAGATAAAAAGTGGAGTTTCTTCAGCTTTTTTTTTTTTTGGATACACCAACATATAGAATATTGACCTGTTCTACTTTCTTTCGGTAGTGGTGACGGATTTTAGGAAGATTCTATACAAACATGCAAATACAGTTGTTGTTGGGCTTAAGGGGTAACACATATCATACGTGTAATAAATATTGCTATCAGTATGACCCAGTTGTAGCTACAAAATGGAAAAAAATACTTCCAGATAAACCCGGTTTCAACAAGATACATACAGAGTCTGTGACATTTCTATCAATATAAACTATTAACATTGTTCATTAGCATTGTGAAGTCCAGTTAAACTGTTTGGAGAAGACAGAACGCGTGACTGAATACCTGAATCAAAAATAAATCTATCTGTAATGATTTAACCATAGTACTACTACATGAACTGCTGCTCCTACTGAAGAAACCAGATGGATTACAGATTAAAATATATTCCCTACGTAAAGGTTTGTAAAGTATAGCGCTAAGAACCCTTTGTTCATACACTACTCATCGTTAGTAGTCTCAAACAGTATTTGCCACTCGGTACTCCCTTTCATCATTGGGCTGTAGTTGAACCACTACGCTTTCTTCGTTTATTCCATTTTCCGCATCACTGCTATCGATATTGTCATTGTCATCTTCCTCGTACTCTGAGGACTCTGTCATGTTCTGGTGGGAATGAGATTCTGACAACGCCCCAAATGACTGAGTACTAACCGAGGCCAATGGTCTAAGCAAAGGAGTATTTTCAGACACTTCGTTCTCTTCTTGACTACTGTCTGTTTCAGAATCAGAGTCCCCCTGAGAAGGGACCACCTTCTGCTTACACACAGGACATGTTTTTTTTGTTTTTGTCAGCCATGGGTCCACACACTTGCAGTGATACGCTGTTAGAAAACAAAATACAAGTACATCATTATCTAAGTGAAAAGGACAAGGAAACTCGCTAAAAAGTATTTATGTTTAGTAACACTGGAGAATCAAAAAATTTGAGTCAGACAGAGAATTTCAGCCACAAGTTTGTTGGCATGTAGACTGTCCACCCCTCGGTACAGAACGCCTGCTAGATCACTGCATGCATCCACGTGGCCAAAGCCCTCAACACCCATTTCCTCTACCGAACGAGTCCAAGAGCAGTCCTGCAACGGGCCACGCTCGACAGAAACTTGAAACGCTTCTTGAGGAACTGTACCCACCTTGCAGCAGACATGCCCATCATCACTGTCCTCATAATGCCCCTAACCTCCACCAGGATGGATCAAACTGACGTGTTATTAAATAAAATTATCGCATGATTTTTAATTAGATCTGAGGTTGGCGCCGCAACTGCACTGGCCTTGTTTTTTAAAAAAAACGTGTTTGAAACTGTTTCTTACAGTATTAAAAGCTTAGCTCTGCTTATTAACAGACTTCTAGCTGACAGACAGGGAGGCAGAAAGAGGATCTCAAGCTAGAAAGGACGAAACCCATCTTTCTTGACAGATTTTACACAGCTTTTATAAAAACACTCTTGGGCCCAGGCCTCTTTCAGATTTCTAGATGGAAACTCTTAAAATGCTTCCTGTACCTGCACTCAGTTAAGAGCAGTCCTGTCTTGTGATTGCTGAACAGGCCTTTTGCAGTGGGCTGTATTTGAGAGAGACAGTGTACAACTGTCACAGTAAAAATAAGCCACCGATTTTTGCACTGACAACACTGTCTGCCAAGTGCAGCCAAGGCAGTGGTCTGTTTGGTTTCAGATGGGACAGACTATATCCCCTCATCCATACCTATGTCATGGCAGATAATTACATTCAATGGTTTGTCTGGAAGAAAGTGAAAGCCTGTTTTTTAAAGGTAAAAAGTAACTCTGGAATGTGTTTCCCTATTAAACATAGGCGTTTGGGGGCAGCGTCAAACCCAGATTTTCATTCATGTGTACATCCAAAGAAAAATGCAAAGCAGGAATGCTTTTAAAGAGAGAAAAGAGCTTGCTCTTCTCCCAGTTTGTATATTCACTCCTGCATATTAGCAAACAGGTTCTATGAATCAATCAGTAAATATATCACTGTGGGCTTTCCAATGGTGTTTTACAGTTATTTTAATACAAACAACAAACCTAAAAATACAGCTGCTTACCATGAGAACATGGAAGGATTCTGAGCTTGTCTCCATCCTCATACTCATCCAGACAAATGGCACACACATCGTATTCGTCTCCTGCAGCACATAATCGAGAACTGATTTATAGTATTTGCAACAGACCTTTTCAAACTCATGCATGTAGGTTCTCTTCATTAGCTTCACAGGCTGAAGAAACTATTTCTCTTCCTGTCCATACAAGGGGCAGGTTCTTTGAAGCTATACAGCTGACTGCTGTATTTCGCTGCTCATTGGGACTATAGCTCATTCACTTCCCCTCCAGGTTAATAAAAATGTTTTAAACTGTGTGAAGTGCTATGTCTAGAATATTCTAGCATTCTTACAAAGAGATAAAGGGATTTAAAATAAAAGATTCACTTTACTATGCAGGTATTAATAAGTTACTGAGAAAACATAGGCAGAAAAACAGCAACAAAGACAACAGGGTAAAAAAAGCAGAATAATCATCAAAGAATGGCAGCTTACTCACAGGAGGAAGTCTACATTATTTTGTAATTCAAACCTCACAAGTAAGATCTAAGTTAGTGACAGCACTGATCTCATGTGCACTGCTCTGATATGTTATGACCAAAATATAAACACTTTTTAGAAGCCGATTTATTCCTGTTCCGTTTTTATCAAGGGCTTCACAACATGGTCCTTTCATCAATCAACATGGTTCTTTCCCATTTCCTGGAAGCTCCCAGCCCTCTGAAGCCTGCAGTTACACCAGCAGCTCTGTCCCCGTTGTGGTTTAGCCGCAGCAGGCAGCTCAGTCCCTCACTCACTCCCTCCGTGGGATGGGCGAGAGAACTAGAAGGCTAAAAGCGTGACAACTCCTGGGCTGAGATAAAGGCGGTTCAACAGGTAAAGCAAAATCCGCACATGCAAGCAAAGCAAGATAAGGGACTAATTCCCTACATTTCATTTCGTAAGGAGATGCATTTGATTACCGGCCTTGTGAATACTCACCTGATCGAGCTCTGAGAGGGACGCAAGCAGTAAAAAGGTCCCTGTCACTGCTGTGAGCCCTTGCTTTGACATGAACTGGGTTGAGTATCTGCTCATCTCTGTCAGGCTGGGAAAGCTCTGGCCATGTGCACAAAACCACTGTTTCTGCAAAAGCTGGTGAACTCTCCTTTCACACAGCTCTTGCAACTCAGACGCATCCAGTGCCAAGACTCCCTGTTTCCGGGTGGTACTTCTCCCATTATGCCATTAGCACTTCATTTAGACAGCTGAACCTGCCTTACACTACCCACTACTGCACCATCTCTCCACCAGCAGCTGCTCCCTAGGGCGCACGCTCTCCTAACCATGAAGTGCTCTTTAGATGCCCAAACCACAGCGTACAAGGAAGAAAAAATAAAATAAAAAAATAAAGATTTCCTCTGACCCAGCCCATCTTCCCCCTGTCACAGGGCTAGAAGCACAAGTGCCAGCAGACTGAACGGCAAGCTTCCATATCACTTGACCAACACATGTTTGGTTGAGGGACTGGACAGTTACAGGGTCAAATGATCCAATGCGTGTTTCAACATCCTACCATAAGGGCAGTCATCTGCTCAACACACGGCGCTAGGGCGCCTGCATCCTTGTTATGCCCTTTGTGGTAAGGAAAGGCACCAACGACAGCACCTCGGGGCGGGGGGAAATGTAGCCCATCTTGCCCAAAGGATGGCCACCCCAGACAGAGCCTGTGATATCCTGCGGTGGGGGAAGAACTACCTCCCTCTCTGCATACTGTGGCTAAGTATTCCCAATAGCAGCCCTAGCCCACTAGCCCTGCCTGTTCCTAACCTGCACTGTTTTCACAGCCCCTGCTTCATTTCCAAGTGCTAAGCAGTTGACATTTTCACCACCTTCGGGGCTAGCCAAGATCCTGGGGTTTTCCATACAGCAGATGAGCTAGGGAAGTAATGAGATGTAGATTTCACCAGGAAGAGCATGAGCAGAGAAGCTTCGTACTCTCACATACCAAAATACAAGCAGGAAAAGGCAAACAGCAAGACATGGACACCCTCTGTCCTGTAAGAGAAACAAGGCCCCTGTGATCTTGTCACTTCCAAGGTAAAAGGAAGAAGTGTCGAGATGGTGTATCTTGTTCCCAGTGTTCCTCAGGGCAGCTTTCCCCATCTCCTTCCAAACTCTTACAGTTTCTCTAAGTTGTTCCTAACCTGAGCCCCATCCATCCCACATTACCACATTAGGCATCCTCACAACTCAACTCTCTACTCCCATTCAATGCAGTGTCACCTTAATTCTCTCCCAGTAAGCATCTATCAAGTTTTTGTCCAGACTATCTGCTGCACTAGTACTTTAGTGCTGCACATCATTGGAGATGTCAAAAAAATCCAAAACCAGAACAAACAAAAAACCCACCACACACAAAAAAAACCCCACAGCCACACAACCCACCATAATGTTGCAATGCTCTATCAATGCTACGTACTCAATTTCCACAAGAGCACTGCAAAGTAGTAAATAGTCTGAATCCTGCTTTATAGGGATACAAAAGAAAGCAGAGAGAGATTACAGTTATTTTCTCTCAGCATACAGTAAATCAAACTATATCTCAGGACCTCCCTCTTCAGAGGTCTGCTCTCCAAATAACCCATGATTAAAACCAAATTCTCATCTGTTTCCCACAAGATGAATTCCAAGGCTGTGGTGGCACAGAAAGCTTGTGCAATGTGGTTCATGTTATTTTTATTAATATATCTTATTCAACATAAAGGCAAAGCTGATGGGCACCACTGGGAGACAATGCTGCTGTAACATGGCATTTTGGAAATGACCCATCCACACGTGTGCACTTTTGAGCAATAAAAAGAAAATCTACCAAAAACTTTGGTAGATTGTATGACTTTTTTTGCTCTATTAGACTGTGACCGTACTGTGCAGTCAAGCAGATGGCTCAGTAATGAACAGTTATTAGATCAGGTATAATCCCATTTGCAGGGGACACACCAAATCAATTTAGGTATACATACTAAACTGCAGAACCACACTTACTCCGGAGCAGGTTTTTGAAAGGCACTGAGTTACAACCATTTCCCACTACTGTTCAACCACACATATCTGTCTGCTATAAAGATATGTACACAAATTCAATACACGATACTTTAAAATATGTATCTGCTTAAAATGACATGTGCAGCTTATTATTTGTCACGTTTGGGCTTTTTCCCATGTGTACACAAGCGTTGTAAAGCTGACTGTCTTCTTTCATACTTAAACACCTAAGCAAACAGTTCCATTTTTCTAAGTCTTGTGGCTAGACTCTATTTCAGTGTAAAGTTAAACTAAACTGGAAGTTATATTAGGTATTTCAGAAAATAAATTCTAGGTACCAATTCACAAACTTTCTAACATATATTTCTTCCAAGATATTATTCTTCAGAATATTCAGATTTGCTAATGGTCAAATTACAGACACATTAAATAGATTTGTCTTTATAACAAGAGTGAACACAGCAAAAAAAAGGACATCGCAAGAAAAGATATCAACTCCCTCTTACTTTTGTATGGTCAAAATGTAATCTATTTTGTAAGGAACCACAACACAACCACCGCCCCAAAACTCTTCCAGTGTAGCAAGCAGCGTTTGATACTGCGTGTGTTGCATTGTGTAGGATTACTCAAAGGCAAGGCCTGTTGAGTAGGACTTTGAGAAGACGGTCAATGCCCCACCCACTGTTACTGCATTCTCTACTCATTACTGAAATGCTAAGTGCCCAAGCCAAAGCCAACTGAAATCAGTAAAGAACACCCATGCATTACAGCAGTATTTGACCCACATCCTATTTGGAGATGATGCATGTCTTTTCTGCGTTAACAACTCTTTAGGTATGTCAGAGTGCAATCCCCCCAACAGAACAATCACCTTTACTACATCATCGTTTGCCTACCAACCTACTGAGTTCTAGAAATCCACTAAGCCAGCTTTCCCTTAGAAACCCTTTTACAGCACAGTAAAGCCATTTATTAGGCAGTGATTCATGATACAAGAAGCAGTGCTAGAAAGAGAAGAACCAGTATCGATGGCGTCCTGGCTTCAGTATTTGACTAACACTTCAGTATGAACATACAGTGGAAACAATGGAAAAACCAGCACTCTGAAACCCAGGATCCCAGCCCACAGGAGTTACTTTCACTTATCCCTCCAAAACAACAGGTAAAATTGTTTGGATATATCATCAAGAAGACTGAAGCAAGAAGATTTCACTATAGCACCTTGAGAAATCCTACCTGTCACAAAAAAGCATGGAGCGATGCATTTTTATTGTAATTGCCAAAGGCAGCTTACTCCAAGTACTGCATCAAATTTTGTGCTTTTCGTAAGAGAACATTCAAAACAGTAATGTAATGGATTAACTTCATAGCAGTAAAAGCAAAGTGGTCATTCACTTAAAGAAACTGAAATCCTAGTTTAAAAAAAACAGGCTTTTTGTTGTGCTCTTTATAAGCCAATGAGTGCAGCAGATACCTGGATAGTTACAGCCAGTTTTACTTTACGGTGACTGCCCGAGAACCACACAGTTTATTTTGTGCAAAATTCATCAAAAGCAAAGAGGAAGGAGAATGAGGAAAACAACAGTAAGATATTTTCATACCCTGGCTACCTAGTCATGTAATTCTGAGATAGTAATTACATATGCACACAATTAGCTGAAAAAGACACTGGCTGACTTTCTTGAAGCCACTTTTTCCTTTCAAATTTATCTTTAAAATACAAGATAATTTACCTTTTATTTTTATTCTAATTAGATTTCATAAGGAATCAAGAGGAAGTAAATTAATATTATCATTATGGGCATAAGATATTTTTTAGTGTTCATTTTAAACCATAGCAATAAGTCATTACAGCAAGGTTCAGTCAGCCCTGCAGAGGAACACACTCTGTTGTTTCCTGTGAGGCTGACTAACATTTGCGTGGTGACACATTTAAAAACAAAAAGGAGGTTTTTTTCTGCTTGTAAGGAGTAGACTACAACAGAGGAGGACTTAAGGCAGCTTTTCTAATTCATTGAATAAAGTAACTTACTACCAGTTATTTCTCATCTTGTCATTAGATCTTGCATAACATCCATCACTACAAACAATCACCACAGCAAGTATTTTGGCAACGAATTTGAATAGTTCTTGCCCTCACAGAAGTATTGTAATTGAATGAAAGGACCATTCCTCTGGAAAAACAGATAAATTATACCCACAAGAGTTTTGTTTGTATAGGCTCTATAATGCCAAGCAACTACATACCACTAGTATTTATCAGTTTCCAGACAAATAATCATAGAATCATAGTTTGGTCTGGAAGGAACCTTTCAAGGTCACCTGGTCCAACCCCTCTGCTGCAGGGAGCAGGGCCATCTGCAACCAGAGCAGGGTGCTCAGAGCCCCGGC